>WBNH01011345.1:165170-177485 GCA_013401255.1 Urocolius indicus | reverse complement strand
CTGAACTATTCTGCCTTAAGTTTTCAAATTGAGCCATGAACAGAATTTCTAGTTTGGGAAACTTAATCCCAAATGATTAGACTTGGAGGCCTTCAAGACCCGCCTGGACAAGTTCTTATGTAACCTGATCTAGGTGAACCTGCTTCTGCAGGGGAATTGGACTAGATGATCTCTAAAGGTCCCTTCCAACCACTACCATTCTATGAATCTATGATTCTATGAAAGGACTAGACCCTGGCACTGGAGACAGAAGGCCTCTGTGCTACTCTCATCTTTGTTGGTGAGCAATGTCATGCCCTTGTTTCCTCAGTTGCTCTCTTAGAAATGGTATAAGCAGGCAGAATTTCCACCCTACTCATGACAAAAGACTCCATCTTTTGTACAGAGCCATGCTCTCTCCTTCCCGATGTCCCCAGCTTTACGGTAAGGGAATTGGAATTCCACCTCAAGCTCTCCCCAAGTCAGCTTTCCCCTTACCTGACCTTTTTGTTCTTTTGACTTTAAGCATCATTTCCTCTCTCACAGACTGAGGTTGGAACTCATGATGTACCAAACGTTTATTCAGAAACATCAAACCTGGGAAGTTTATCATCAAATGAAAGAAAGGTTTGGGTTGGAAGGGACCTTTAAAGGTCACCTAGTATAACCTCCCTGCTGTGGGCAGGGACATCTTTCAAGGGATCATGTTGCTCAAAGCTCCATTCAGCCTTACCTTGAACCCCTCCAGTGATGAACACCTTGAATATCTCATATAAGCTTTAATTAAAATTGCCTATTGTGGAGGGAGAGTTCAGTTTTGCATGTCACCTGTAGATACTCAGAAGCATTGAATTTCTGAGGCAGGGGATAGAGATATCTTACGGAAGTCTGAAACTGATTCAGCTCTAACCTTGTACTAATGGCTGGGAGATGTTTCTTCATGATTGGCTGTGTTCATCATGTCCTTGGACAAACATAGATGGTGTTGGTATGGAATTTCTTGTACATTTTTCTCAAAGCAACTGCATCGTGTACCCTGTAAATTGAGACAGCAGTTACCCTGGGCTTCATAGCTTCAAGCTCTCCCTCATGACTCCCAAAAACGTATTTTTTTCATTTTCGAAGGAGATGAGATTGCAAACCAGAAAGGGAAGATGACAGCTGCAGTGCGTTTGTGTGGCCAGATGTTGGTAGCAGGGGGCTACAAAAGTGGCTTCTTTAAAAAAGGCTGCTAGAAGCTTCCCCTGGATCTGATAAGGCCAGGGCCAGTCGGCTCTGAGATGGACCAGCCACTGACCAAGGCTGAGCCTTGGAGGTAACGCCTCTGTGATTAACGTGTTGGAGACGGGACAGGTTGCTGTATAGATGCTGAACTGCAGCAGCAGCAGAAGGGAGTAGGAATGTGAGAACAACATCTCTGCAGACACTCAGGTCTGTGCAGAAGAAGGGCAGGAGTTGCTTCAGGCCCAGAGCAGAGGTTCCCCTGCAGCCCATGGTGCAGCCCATGGTGAGGCTCTGTCCCTGCAGCCATGGAGGCCACAGGGGAGCAGAGACTCACCTGCAGCCTGGGGAGGACCCCACACAAGAGCCTGGATGCCCAAAGGAAGCTGTGACCCCAAGTGAAGCCCACACTGCAGCAGCTCCTGACAGGACCTGTAGCCCCATGGAGAGAAGAGCTCAGGTTGGAGCAGGTTTGCTCTCAGGTCTTGTGACCTCATGGGGGACCCACACTGAAGCAGCCTGTTCCTGAAGAACTCTTTCCCTCATGGATGATACTAACATTGGAGCAGTTCGTGAGGAGCTGCAGCCTGTGGGAAGGACCCACTCTGCAGAAGTTCACGAGGGACTGTCTCCTGTGGGAGGGACCCCACAGTGCAGCAGTGCGAAGTGTGAGGAGGCCTCTCCCTGAGAAGCAGCAGCTGCAAAGTCCATCTGCAACAAACTGACCACAACCCCCATTCCTCATCCCCTGCGCTGTTGAGGGGGAAGAGGTAGAAACCTGGCGAGAAGGAGGGATGAGGAGTGGTGTTTTAAGGTTCAGTTTTTATTTCTCATTTCCCTGCTCTGTTTTGATTGATTATTAATAAATCAAAGTATTTCTCCCCAAGTTGAGTCTATTTTCCCCATCATTGCTGAGTGATCTCTCTGTCCTTGACTCAAGAGCCCTTTGTTATATTTCTCTCTCCCCTGTCTACTTTAAGTGACAGAATGGCTTTTGTGGCCACCTGGCACCCAGTCAGGGCTAAACCACAAAAATATTTGAGTTTCTAATACTCAAGCTTTCATTTGTCCTGGAGTGGGAAACTGAAATAGCCAAAACCTGGTTAGTAAAATGACTTATCATTAGCTCCCATGAATCTTATCCCTTGTTGGGACAAACCTATTGCCACTAATGTGTGAAACAGCTAAAAATCCTCATTGGGAGATGGTTTCCATTTTCTGCACAGCTGTTACTTACAGTCAATAAACTGTCAAAAAGGAGCATTATAACCTTAAATTGGATTGATTGCTGGGCAATCAGCATAATGTTGGAGCAATGAACTTCTGTTTCAGTAGAATAAAAATCAGGCCTGTAGCATTTGCTTATTCATCCCCATTTACAGTCACTGCAGCAAAGCAACCTGGAGGCTACCAAAGCAGAAAGCCTTTGTTCACACAGATTGTGTGCTCTTGTCCGGGAAAAAAATTGTGAACTGCAACAACACAGGAGCCAAATTTCCTGTTTGGGAAATTGATCTGAATTTGAACAACATCAGCAGAAGGGTTGGAAGGAACCTTTAGAGATCATCTAGTCCAACCTCCCTGCAGAAGCAGGTCCACCTAGATCAGGTCACACAGGAACATGTCCAGACAGGTCTTGAAAGACCTCCAAGGAAGGAGACTCCACACCCTCCCTGGGCAGCCTGGGCCAGGGCTCCCTCACCTGAGCAGTAAAATACTTTTTTCTTATGTGGAACTTTTTGTGTTCCAGCTTCATCCCATTACCCCTCGTCCTGTCTGAAGATACAACATAAAAAAAGGGATGTCCCAACCTACTGACATCCACCATTTAGATACTTATAAATACCAATGAGATATTAATTAGATTCCCCCTCGGTCTTCTCTAGACTAAATAGCCCCAGTTCCCACAGGGAACTTGGATTGCTACCAATGAGTCTAATAGTTTTGCAGTAAATCCACTCCTGATACCCATGCTAACAGGAACCGACTTTACCTCAACACGCGTGTGTTTGCATCATAAAGTCAGCAACTCCATAATTCAGCCATCTACTGCAAAGATTGGTTCCTGGGAACCGAAGGTCAGGTATGTGCTCTCTTATTTTGGTGGTTTAGACACTTCATGTTTAATGAACATTTGTGTAAGATGACAGAGCTCTTCAGCATAACAGGGGAGAAAACCAACCTCTAACTCCGTTATGCAACAGCACACGTGACTCGCTGCAGACACTTCAGAAGGTCTGTGGCATGTTGTAGCTGGCTGCAGTATATCTAACCATTACAGCACTGCTGAAAAGACAAATGTCCTCACAGGCAAACGTAGACAACAGCCCAATGGGTTGCAGGGCAGATGGATGAAATGAGCATCTAGAAATGAGCAGCTTCCGCAGTGACACACCTCCCTTGACACAGCCTTGCCAGTCCAGGATGACTGTATCCTACATGTGTTGAGAGAGCTCTTGAGGGAGATGTCTGCATGTCTCCACGTCTCCACTTGTCTTGAAGCAAGCAGTCTACCTTTCTGAAGCTCATCTGTTCAATTTTTGAAGATCCCAGCTGGATTTACATTAACTTGCAGAGAATTATTTTTTGCTCTGTTTCCCAGCTCATAAATATCTGACCACTTTGTGAAAAGCTCTTAGTCCTGGCATAATCTATTCAAGCAAGAAGATCTGTGGAAACAATGGACTGCAAGCTGCTCCCATGATACAGAGTGCTGTGGTTAAGTGGGTGCTCTTTGTGCCTCTGTGGAAACACATCAATGTCTACACTAAAAGTGCACTGTGTAATCCAAGGCAAAGTATTCTGGACTCCAGCAGGATTTTTGAGCAACTTCAGCAGCTGTTACAAACTCTCCCTGGGAGCTGTCAGCTGTTTCCATAATAACTTGTAAATAAGGTCAGAGTGACTTTTACAAACTTGATGATGACCTCCTGCCAGCTTCTCCAGTACAGATGGATCCTTCAGAATCTTTTCTAGACAAGTGCACTGAGTCTTGCTGAGACGGAGTTCACTTTCTCCCTAATAGCCTGTACAAAGCTTTGCTTTGGAATTGTGGCTGAAATGGTGCTGATAACACACCAATGTTTTGGCTATTGCTGAACAGAGCTCGCACAGCACAGAACATCAAGGCTTTCTCTCTTCCTGCTCTGCCCAACTCACCCAGCAAGCAGACAGTGAGCAAGGGACTGGGACAAGACTCAGCCAGGACAGCTGACCCCATCCAATCAAAGGATATTCCATGTCATGTTCAGCAATACAAGCTCAAAGAAAGCAGAAGGAAGGGAGGATGGTTGTGGTTATGATGTTTGTCCTCCAAAGCCAGTGTTATGAGTCCTTTTTGCCAGAAAGTGGCCAAACATCTGCCTGTTAAAGAGCAGTAGTGAATAAATGCCCTTCTTTTTCTGCTTTGCCTGTGCATACAGCTTTTGCTCTCCCTATTAAAAAGTCATTACCTTAAAATTCACCTTCTTTCTGTTTTCTCCCCATGAGAGAGGGGAGCAAAGCAAGCAGCTGGGTAGGTGGCTGTTAGCCAGGGTCCAACACAGCAGTCTTTCTCAAGCACAGCATGGGGCTTGAGATAACAACAGTTTTGATTTGAGCATGCTGTAAGCAGTTATAGTTGTAACTGGCAGAGTCCTGTGCTGCTCACACACCTCGCTTGCTTCAATGTATATTAAGAGTCCAGGGCTTGTCAGTGGCTGCTTTTGCTGTTTGCTGAGGTGCTTATCACTTTACTTCACTGCACCTGGACACACTTTGATAGAAGCAATGGCCACAGGCCAGGGCTGGTATATGGCCTTGGCACTGATGCTGCTTTTGTGCTGTGTGAGCTGCCTTGTGCAGAGCATGAGGGACTGTATCTCCCTCTGCTCCTCTGGGATGACCCCATCCAACTCTGCCACATGGGCTCCCGTCTCTTGTACATCCTCAACCACACTGTTGGGTCATTTCATCTATACATCATTAGCTTGTTCTTGGGTGTATGGAACCTGGCTTGGTCCTGGTATAAGGGTAAACAACTTTGCGAGGTGGCAAAGAAATGTGCCCCATGGTGGTGAGCTGTGGTGGCAGGGTTTGTGGGAGGCTTAGAGTAAGTGCTTGGGGCAGTTACCACTTGAAGAAAAGGTGCCTTGCCTAACCCAGTGAGTGCCAGTGACTTCTAGCAATGTTTTGTTTCTATGACAAGCAGCCATTCAAGAAAGCTGACACTCTCTTTGCCACTAAGTAGTGGAAGACAACCAGCAATGCCTCATGCTGAAAAAGAGCTGTTAACTCTTCTCCTCCTGGCCTTGGTGAAGGAACTTCTGGTCTGAGACAACAGGACTCAGTGAATACTCCAATCAGAAATAGAAAGATCCTGCATCTGGCCAGGCAGAGGAAAGGGACAACAGTTACTGGTTGCTGTGGATTCACTGGCACATGGTATCCACAGGAGCAGAAGGCTTGGGTGGACACTGGTGCACAGCATACCCTAATGCCATCAGAGTGCAAAGGAGAAGAACCCATGTGGATTTCTAGATTTCTGGGGCGGGATTGTAATTGTGAGTTATCTGTAGCTTGGTGAGCCCATGAAACATCAGATCATTTAGGGACAGATGCAACATAGAGATGGGCTCATGATCAGGGGTGAACCTGAGCACTGAAGCTATAGCACAGGTGGTAGATGTCAGTGCTATGGAGGCAGAGGGAAGATAATTCAGACAGGCAAGAGAAGCATTAGTCAACCCATCACCAAAGTCTTTTTTCCTAACTAATTTCCACACTAACATTTTCTTGCCTTCAGACACACACAGAATCTACATACAGAGATCTGACAACAGTGAGATGCTGGCATGGGATTTGGGCTTCTCAGCACTACAGGACAATAAGGAACAAACAATAGCTTCTGCTGATGCAAGTCAGCATGGCTCCACTGACTGCAGCAACCTCATTGACTTAGACAAGGCTCAATCAAATACATCTGTGACCACGCATTTTATTTCACTCTCCTATTTTTTTCCTTCCCCACTGGGGTCTCAAACAACATTATTCAATGCACTGTGACAAGGACCAAAGTCAACAGAGCGTCATTAATACCAACCACAGCTTCAAAGTCTGTCTGTCCACTGCCCATACTCCATCTAAATTAAATTTGGTAAGATTTATCTGAGCCTGATGTAACTAAATTAATCATGCAGAGCACTGACCTAGCCTACCACAGGCTCCTTTGCCTCACTCTGCATGTTTATTTCAAAAGTAATCCAATTTGCTGCAAATATGCTTACCTAGCTAAAAAGCAGAGTGGGATAGGGCCTCCAGAAGGAAGAAAGCTTTCCAGAAACCAAGGCTCAGTGAATTCCTTTATATATAGAGGAATATAGATTCTATTTTGTGCTGTTGTTGATCTGCACTGGTACTAGTCACCTGCTCCCTGCTCTTTGTCTCAATATATTCCTGAAGCACAGTTAAGCTCCTAAGCTCAAATCAGTTCAAAATTGAGTGGAATGCACCAGCCTTTTCCTCTGAGTTTTCCATAAAGAGCTTAAGCAGCCCTGGAGAGCTGCTGGGTAACAACATCCTACCTGCAAGGTACCTTTGGTAAATGAGAGTGAAAATGTGACAGCTCTCTGCTACCAAAATGCTGCAGCACAACAGCCCATCGAGTAGGCAGCAGTGGCATAGGATGCTCTGTAACACACAGAGAGAGCCAGAGCACAGCACTTTGACCTGAGTAGCAAAGGGAAGAGACCCACACTGCAGGTATCTTCCTAAATATATACAATCCCTGCTAGGGCTGAAATGATTAAAGGACAATCCTATGATTAATAACAAGTGTCTTCTAGATACCAGCTGTCTTCTGTCCCAGTCCATGCTGTGGGACCTCACTCAGTGAGGGATCTCTCAGCAGCGTGGGGAGAGAGGCATCAGAGCCACTTCTGCTTCCCGTGGCACAGACCCCAGCAGTACTCTTCTCTTATACCATGAGATGCAGGAGAACAGGATTGGGAGGGGGGATATGCAGGTGTACATTGGGGCAGTGATGATAGATGGAGGGTCTTAATGTCTGCAAAAGGATACGCTGGGAGAGGGTGAGGGACCTGTGCTGCACTTGAGACATTTGGCCACTTTGCACTGTACAAAATCTCCCAAGTTGAGTATCAGTATAGATTTTAGCATGTATGAAGGCAAAAGTCCCCGTCTGGCCTCTCTCCCCCAAGGCTCAGTGATGTTGCAGCACTTTGGGGCAGAGTAATGCTGCCTTCTTCCAATTTCAGGACTGAGGTGGACTCCTGAAGGACTCAAGGAGACAGACATCACCTGCCACTGCTACCAAAGTTCCCTGTCTCCTTGACCGTCTCTTTCTATGCTGGGGAAGGCAGCAGGACTGACCACAAAGAGCTCCAGAGAGGCAAGGTGGGCCATGAAAAGACAACGCTGGAACTATCTTTTGTCAGAGCACATGACACTTCCAGATTCAACAAAAGCCGCATCACCAGCATCTGACCACCAGAGACTGACAAGAGGCTGACAGCAGAGAATGGACTAAAAAGGGTTGGATTCTGCCCAAACACCCATGGAAATAAAATCTACATGAGGCCCCTGCCTGTCAGCTCCCCTCTGACAGGGAGGCACAACTTACAGCAGGTAAACAATCATTTGGACTCTTTTACCATTTCAAACTCTTTGCTCTCTTATACTCTGTTCCATTTGCTGAGATTAAATCATATCTTGCTTCACTGTAGCTGTTTGTCCTCAGTTTGACACTGGTCACAGATCCCAGAAGAGGTTTGCGAGGGCTGAATTCAGGGATCAGGGATAACACAGCCAATATAAGGGCTGTAACAGCCCAGACCTCTTGTAAAGGCAGAAGGCTCAGAAACACTCAGAAATGAGACAGCAGAGACAAAGGGCACTCAGTGCTCAATATCTCTAATTCCAACAGCGGTTTAGGTTTCTAAATGCAGTTCAGGGGACACTTAGCTTTGAAAATCTTTGGTTAAGCTCAACTCAAGGCTAGGACTTGCTAGTGATTCAGTGGGAAAATCAACCCAAGGCTGGAAAAGATCTCAAACAAAACAAGAAGGGAAAAAAGCAGGTATATGTGCTCATCGTTTGCAGGAGTGCACCGAAGACAGATGTGTGTCTCCAGCCTCACACACCAATGATTAGACAGCATCACCATCAACAGTACTAAAACTCTGATCTCTATCCTGAAGTGAAGATAGACAACAGGGAGCTCCCACAAAGGATGCCAGAGAGTGAAAAATATACACTGTATGAAAAACAGGGGCAGAGGTTAAAAAAACAGTTATCTCGTCTCACTCCAAGAGGGACACTGAGGTGCTGGAGTGTGTCCAGAGGTGTGCAACAGAGCTGGTGAAAGGTCTGGAGCACAAGTCTGGTGGAAAGTGACTGCGGGAGCTGGGGATGTTCAGTCTGGAGAAGAGGCTGAAGGGAGACATGATCACCCTCTACAACTACCTGATAGGACGCTGTAGTGAGGTGAGGTTCAGTCTCTTCTCCCAAGTAACGAGTGACAGGACAAGAGGAAATGGCCTGAAGTTGCACCATTTAAAGACAGTTTTAAAGTACATATTAGCAAAATCTTTTTCCACCAAAAGGCTTGTCAGGCATTGGAAGAGGCTGCCCAGGGAAGTGGTGGAGTCCCCATCCCTAGAGATATTTAAAAGACATGTGGAGGAGACACTGAGGGACATCAGTGGTGGACATGGCAGTGTGAGGTTAACAGTTGGACACAATGTTCTTGATGATCTTTTCCAACCTAAACAATTCTGTGATTATTTTCCCCCTTTCCAACCACTTCATTGGTTTCAGCATTGTTACATCAAGGGGTCCACGTTTGCTTGCTCTCATGTTCATCTGAGAGGAGTGCCTTCTGTCCCACAGCTGCTTTGCAGAGTATGGCAGCACAAAGCAATCCTTGCTGCAGGTCGCCATTCAGACAGACAAAACAGACAATACAGAGCCACGTTCCTTGCGTGCAAGCAAAGCTGCAGGATGACTGGCTGGGAGGAATAGCTGCCCTCCACGGGATTTGTGTAAATGGCAAGAAATAAGAGTGCAGAAGGGTGAGTTGACGGGAACACACAGTCCCATGGCCAGGCTCTGTCTGGCTGTAGGCTGCTGCCCTCCTATGGCAAGCCGGGACAGCCGTCCTTATCTTCAGAGCAGCTCTGTGTTATTAAAATGAACGAGTTGCTGGTAGCGACTGACAGAGATTACAGCTTCCAAATACCCAGTCTGCCAGCTCCCTGTCTGTCTGAAGAAGAAAAATCAGCCCCCTGGAGCACTCAGCCTTTCTGTCCTGCGAGGGAAGCCTTTGTGGTGGGAAAGGACTGCATGCAGCTCAAGGAGCAATTGCCACTCTGAGCCTGTATGTGACATTGTTAGTGCTGAACAGTAACATCCCTGCAGAGAGGGCACGGATCCAGGGCTCTTCTCCCTCAGTAACAGCTTTTTGTTGCTATTGTTGGGTTATTTTTTTTTTTTTCACTAATGTCTGTATCTTGGCAACACAGGAGTTGTTGACTTGGAAACTCAGTGCTTGAAGTAAGGCTATAGGCTTGTTCTGCCAGATCCTGCATCTGTTACCATGGCAGGACTGTGCAGTTTAACCTCAGCACAGGTACCAGGTGTTTGCTTTCCAGGGAGTTCCTCAGCTCCTCACCTTCTTTATTACCCCAGTTCAGACAAGTGCCACCAGCAGCAGTGCTTCTTCCCCCAGATATCCCATACACACATTCTTTCCACTTTTGTTCTCATCCTAGAAGTCCTCAGGTCAAAGTCACACTCTGAAAGAGGAAATGTCTCTGAATTAATTGCAATTCTCCCCAACCAGCTCTCAGGAACAGAAGGAAGTAAGGCAGGACTGAAGCTCCACATAAGCTGAAGCAGCAGCCCTGTCCACCGAATACAGACAAGTGGTTCAGTGAAATCTGAAGCCAAACTGGCAGCAGAAAGGGATCTTCAAGAAACTGATAATTGGTTTTATTACCAAGGAGACTTTTCTGCTCTGAAAGCCTGATTTTTATGTGCTTAAAGCATTGCATCATGCCAGCTGTGAGAAAACCAGGCCTCTGGGATGAACACAAAGGGCTGAGTTCAGACAACCCAGAGCTCCTGGTAACTGATGAGAAATGCATCTTTTTTACACATAGATGTCTCATATGGTGGATGTCAGGAGGTTGGGGCATCCCTTTATTCTGTTGTATCCAGTGAGAGGGCAAGGGGTGATGGGATGAAGCTGGAACACAAAACGTTCCATTTAAACATAAGGAAAAACTATTTCACTGTTCAGGTGAGGGAACCCTGGCACAGGCTGCCCAGGGAGGGTGTGGAGGCTCCTTCTCTGGAGGTTTTGAAACCCACCTGGACACGTTCCTGTGTGACCTGACCTAGGTGAACCTGCTTCTGCAGGGAGGTTGGACTAGATGATCTCTACAGGTCCCTTCCAGCCTCTACCATTCTGTGATATCATCGCTCTCAAACTTTACCATTTCACTTAGAACTTTTTCCAAGTATCACTAGTAATCCTCTTCTTCGATCTGCACTTCTGAGGTGTAACTCCAGCATCCCTGGACTTCTACAGTGAAACAGATGCCTTAGAGAGCCTGAAGTATTTTATTGTAACTTGTGCAAGCTGAAAAGCAAGAATTCAATTTCACAAAAACATTCTGAGGCTGTGAAATCTGCATTTTGCTCTGAGAGGGAGTAAAAATAAATAAATAAATAAATAAACAGACCACAGTTTGAAAGCTTCAAACACACAAGGATGCAGTGTTACAGTTTCATATTTCAGAAGAACTCGAGCCAGGGTTTGTTTTGCCTTTCAGGTTGGGGATATCTGGACATAGGCAAGGCCAGGCTTGGAGGTTTCCTTATGGCAGTTGCCTGAGTAGGTTCACGACAGAGAACAAGGGGAATTGTGCAAAGTCAGGAGAAGCTCACATCAGCCAAACAGAGCTGGGAGAAAACAGGGTCACTTAGATTCCACACAGTCCTCTCCACCACAAATCTACTTATGGCATGAAAGTCCATATGTCAGAGAAATTCAAGGCTGTTTTCCCAGAGTCTGTCTTTGGATTGTGTGCATGCAGTGAATCTCAGCCTTGATGTTACTAGACCCTGCATTTCAGCCTCCAGAACTGAATGTTCCTGTTCATGCTGTTTGCATGGGTGCTGACACAGACCTGAATTGCTCTGATTTCTCTATGGCTTACTGCAGGTAGCCAGCATTTTCTCTGGACTCTTACCTGCCCACAAATCATGCTGGCATATAAGTAACATCAAGGCTTTTGCAAGGAAAGTCTTTGCCAAGCCAAGCTCTCCAGTGCTTGGTTAGGTTAAAAAGTCTTATCTGACTCAACTTCAGCCCCAAAGCTGCCTTAGCTGCTTCTCCACAGCATGGTATAGATACAGCCACCACACATCCATGTTTTGTTTCAGTCAGATCCATTACAATCAACCTGCCCTAGGTGCACATAATGTCTGGCAGCAAAGTGAACTGTCCTTTAATCTAATTTGCAGTGCAATGGAATTGTAGGATAATGGGAGCTGGAATGGAACTCTAGAGACCGACCAGTTCAAGTCCCTGCTAAAGCAGGTTCATCTCCATCCAGTCACTAAGGAACATGTCCAGGCAGGTCTGAAAGCCTTCAGAGAAGGAGGCTCCACACTCTCCCAGGGCAACCTGTGCCAGGGCTCCCTCACCTGAACATGAAAGAAGTTTTCACATGTGTTTAAGCGGAGCTTTTTGTGTTCCAGCTTTATCCCATTACGCCTTTTCCTGTCACTGGACACTCCAGAAAAAAGTGTTACCCCATCCTCTTGACATGTGCTCTTTAGGCATTATTAAATGCTGATGAAGTTCCCTCAGCCTTCTCTTTCCCTCTCAGTTTTCTTGTTTCTCTCCAGACTGAAGAGCCCCAGTTCCTGCAGCCTTTCCTCATAAGGAAGATGTTTCAGTCCTCTGATCATCTTGCTGGCCCTGTGCTGGACTCTCCAGCAGTTCTCTCTCCCTCGTGAGCTGAGGAGCCCAGAACTGGACACAGGACTCCAGATGAGGCCTCTCCAGGGCAGAGGAGAGGGGGAGCAGAGCCTCCCTCGACCTGCTGC
>WBNH01011345.1:108442-164866 GCA_013401255.1 Urocolius indicus | reverse complement strand
GGCCCCGCCGCCGCCCCGGGCCCCGCCGCCGCCGCCGCCGGCTCCCCGCAGAGGTGAGGCGCCGCGGGCAGGCAGGCGGCTCGCAGCACCTCCGGGGCCGCTGTTGGGGGGTACCCCGCTGGGGTCGGCCCCGGAGCACGGGACGCGCTCCTTTGGGGCTGTGACGGGGCCGAGGCGAGCGGCAGCCCGGAGGTCGATGGAGGGGCCTCCGGGCGCTGAGGGAATGTGTGTGACGGCAGGAGCCAGGGCGCTTAGCGAGAGGCGCACGGTCACAGAGTGGTCGGGGCTCGAAGGGACCTGCAGAGGTTATCCAGCCCGGGTAGATCAGGTCACACGGGAGCACATCCAGGTGCGTTTGGAAATCTCCGGAGGAGCCTCCACACCCTCCCTGCGCAGCCTGGGCCAGGGCTCCCTCACCTCAACAGCAAAGCTGGTTCTCCTTGTGTTTAAGTGGAGCTCTGTGTGTTTATTACCCCTTCTCACGTCGCTGGACACTACAGAAGAAAGGTCTGCATCATCCTCCTGACATCCGCCCTTTAGATACTTCTAAGTGTTGATGAAGTCCCCCCTCCATCTTCTGTAGGCTAAACACACCCAGGTCTCACAGCCTTAAAAACACTCACATAATGGGAAACCATCAGTGAATTTTGAAAGCAGCCTTGGGCTGAGAGGCATGCAAGAGTAAAGCTGTCAAGGCAACCAAAAGTTTAATGCTGTAATATCAGCTTTTCTGAGAGACCGTTTCTGCAATGTAGTTGTTCAATAGGAAAAAAAAAAAATCACTTAATTCTATTTCACAGAATCACAAAATGGTCAGGGCTGGAAAAGACCTCTAGAGATCATCCAGTCCAACCTCCTGCTAAAGCAGATTCCCTTCAGGCAGGTCACCCAGGAACACGTCCAGGAGGGTTTGGAAACATCCAGAGGAGACTCCACACCCTCTCTGGGAAGCTTGTTTGGAGGACAAAGAGCTGTGTGTTTAAAAGCTGTTGTGGCTCAGTGAAAACAGAATGTTTAGAGTTATTTTTATTTGTACATAGTATTCAGTGTTCCTGCACTGAAATCCTTGCATCACCTCTTTCATCTTTTATCTGATACAGATATTGATTTGTATACTATGGCTGGTTTAGAGTAGATGTAAGGTAGCACGTAACTTGATTTATCTAGTAGTGATACAGTGTAACTTCCCTGTTGTTTAAATAATATAAAGCCTTTGAGTAAAAGTCTAGATAAGATACGGAACAACATTGTGGTTAAGACAGAAAGCCAACAGTGCAAAAGGTTTCAAATAAGCATAGATTTAGAAGGAACAGGGCTTTTTAGATAAGAAAGAATCCATCCAAATGGTATCTGTAACATGCAAGGTACCAGAAAGATAAAAAGAAAGGAAAAAAATAACCTTGAAATAAAGGAAGAGCAGCAATGAAATGTCTTGTGGGAAAGCACTCATGTAATACATGGAGGGGATCTTTAACTAATAACCACCTCTGAGGTACTGGGTGCAAACACTGTGTCACTTGGTTTCCCGTTTACTTTCCTGGTGAAACAACAAATTCATTCTGAACATTAGAGTTGTGTAGCTTGCAAAAAAAAAAAACCACAAAAAACAAACCTATGGCACCAAGAAGATCAGGGAACTGGTGCATCTTCCTAATGAGGAAAGGCTGTGGGAACTGGGGCTGTTTACTATGGAGGAGACTGAGGGGGGATCTTATTAATATTTACAAATATCTAAATGGTGGGTGTCAGGAGGTTGGGGCATCACTTTTTTCTGTTGTATCTAGCAACAGGACAAGGGGTGATGGGATGAAGCTGGAACACAAAAAGTTCCATTTAAACATAAGAAAAAACTATTTGAGGTGAAGGAGCCCTGGCACAGGCTGCCCAGGGAGGGTGTGGAGGCTCCTTCTTTGGAGGTCTTCAAAAGCTGCCTGGATGTTTTCCTGTGTGCCCTGATCTAGGTGGACCTGCTTCTGCAGAGGGGCTGGACTGGGATGATCTCTAAAGGTGCCTTCCAGCCCCCGCCAATCTATGATTCTGTGATTCTTCACCTGTGACACTCTCCTTACTAGAAATGATTGAGAAGAAAGAATGTGATTGAGAGATTCTGGGCAGAACCAAATGATGATGTTAGTGGTAACCAGCAGAAACAGCAGCAGGTTAGAACTGCTGATGTTTTAAAGTAGGAATAGGATTTAAATGATGTTTCTCTAATAATACAAACCAATTGGTTGTGGGTTTTGTTTGGGGTGTGTGAGGATGCTGGGCTGTTGTATAGGGTCCTGGGTACACAAATACATTTCAGATGGATAGACGAGTTCTAGGTAGTCTGGACTTCCTGTGGAGAAGAAATTGGTGGTTTCTGGTGGGTGCTGTAACCCAGCAATTGGAGGGACCCAGCTTTTTGTTGCCACATCTGTGCAGCTTTGTGGAACCAATCAGAGAAGGTTTAAATCCTGTGCTGTCACTTCCAGGTTTTGCTGCCACGCTCGTCAGGAAGTCATATGATGTCAGAAGAGTTGAAATCACTCCCCAGGAGCTGAGGAAGGTTACTTTTGATACTCATGCTTTAATGCAGGACCTGGAAGCCCATGGTAAGTGATAACTGATAAATAATTCAAATGAAAGCTTTTTGTTCGAGTACTGTAACTTTGAGTGCTGTCAAGTTTTCTCCAAGCACCAATACTTGGTGTTACAAAAGGTTTTGGCACCTGGAGGAACATCTGCTACTGTGGTGCCTCTGGAACCACACAACTGCTACATTAGATTTACCTTATTTGTAGCTGTATGCAAGTTTATATAGTGTCTTCCATCTAAGGAACATAATACAGTTGATAAATGTCACCATTACAGTTAAAGAACTGTTTTCTAGGAAAAAAATGAAGCTTTAGTAGAAGTTCCTTCTGTTAGCCTCCTGTTAGTTTCCAGCTAGAAATATTAGCAGCAGCATAGTACCATGGCACATTCTTCATACCTGCACTTGGATTTTCTGAGTGTGGCTGTCTGGAGTCAGATGAAGGGTTCATCTAGCCTTGGGTCCTGTCTGCTGACAGCAGCTGTGAATCAGCACCTGCACAACAGTGTTGAAATGGGGCAGGTGGATGTGACATGCCTCCACTTGTTTCCACCCTGGAGGTATTTTGGATCAGGGGTGAGTTTTAGTAACCTTCAGTGAAGTTTTTCATTGGAAAAGCTTATTGAGTCCGTGAGCCGCTCTGAACTGATTAGTACCCAAAATGTCCTTTCCCGGGGGGTTTCAGGCATCTGCTGGTGTTTATGCAGAACCTGGCTCCTATGGGCCTCATTTGATACCCACTCGGCTCTCCTGTGGGAAGAGGAAATGAACATCTCATCTCTAGTGTCACTCGTGATGATGTAAACTCCCAGCTTGTTGAATTTTTCCCTCAGCAGAAGCTTTTCTATATTTCTGATTATTCATGGTGCCTGCCTGTGAATCCTCCACTTCTATCACGTCATGTTTCAAAGGGGAGGGAACAGAGCTGCTGGCCAGTACGACAGCTGAATGTCCTGTGAATTCAGTGATACAACATTGCACCTAATTTATTCTTTGCTCCTTTTTGTAGTCATTGCTAAGGGTTTGGCCATTGGCTTGATCCCTACTCAGCTTTTGAGCTGGTGTATTCATCAGACTAGCAATGATATCTCTTAAAATCCCAAGATCTTTCTCCTAAGTGACAGTTGGAACTTTATCTAGTTTGAGGTCAGGATTTTTCCCACTCTTTGGGTCTATTGACAGTATGTATCACTAGTCAGAAGACTCCTGCTAGTCACTAAGAGTGTTTATTTTTTCCATAGGTGTCAGATTTCTCAGCCTGTAGCTTCCTACATGTCTTCTGGAATTGTTTTTAGAAGCTGGAAGTGTTATTTGCCACTTCGAGTCCCCAGGTAGCCAAGGTAGTATGTGAGGTATTAGTTTTCCCCAGGATGAATTCAGCTGTTTCTTCTTCATGTTCCTTTAGAACTTGCAGGGTGAAGTCTGGCTGGTTGAGGTACACTGTGGTGTTACTTGGTTTATTTTGTTCCATACCATCTACAAATACTTCAGTACCACAGTGACAGGCTCTGTAGTCAAACCGACACATATCACAAAAGGAAGAGAGGATTTAGCTTCCCTCAAACTTGCTGCAGGCAGTTCTCAAGGCTCCATTCTCTTGATTCAATGCATTTCTCCACATTTTTTAAATTTCCATGCAACAAGGACAGTTCTTGTTATAGAGGAAGATACACTAAAGGAACATACACGAAATAATCAATTACCAAAAAGCTCAGTAACCCTGAGAATTCAGAGGAACTGAACTATCACTCCACTGAGTGGAGAGAAACTATCATAAAGCAGACACAGCTCTTTTAGTAAACCCAACAGTGCAGCTTGACACCACCAGTGTTTTAGAAGGGAGCCGTGGGATATTTCTCTAAATCATTCACCTTGACAGCATTGCTCAACAAGACATGAATTGATCCCACTTTATAAAGTGGGCTGATTGAAATACAACCCATCAGTGAGACTGATGGAAATAAATCTTTAGGGCCAAAAGCTCTTAGCAACTGGAGCAGATATGGCTAAACTCACAGATGGGCTTTTTTTCACTGCTCAAACCTCATCTTTAATGCTTCAAAAGTGCACCAAGCCATAGACAAAGTGTAACTTTTATCCTCAGAAAGCAAGAATCCCAGTTTGAGTTGATCCTGCAGGCAGCAGGATCAGGTTGTGAGACCAAATTTGCTGGTGTTCATCCCCGAGCAGAACAGATTCTGTGTCTGCAGGCTCACCTTTCAGCCTCACTGCTCTATAGGATGCATGATTTGTAGCTCAAGGGAAGCTTGGTCTGAGCAGAAATTGGCTCCTCCTGCCAGCTGCACAGGGGATTCCAGCACCTTCCAAGCTGAGGCGTGTCAGGCCTTTGCAGCATTCAGCCCTGGGTTTCCTGGTTCAAAGCTGCAGCAACTGTCTCCTCGCTGTCAGTTTTGAGTCACTCTGTGCCTTCCCCTGTGCCTACTCGAGTGCCCCACTTTGTTAGGTGCATCTTTGCTCTTCTCTCCATCGAGCTTTCTCATGTCACCTCAGCTTGTCACCCTTCATGTGTCTCACAGGCTTCGGGAAGGAGCAAGCGGAGGCCATCGTGTCAGCACTGATAACCCTGTCGAACGTCAGCTTAGACACAGTCTATAAGGAAATGGTTACACAGGCTCAGCAGGTAAAAAGTTACCTACAGCAGGGTGTAGATATTGTGGCTCATAACGGCATGTTTAAAAGCCAGGGGAGCATCTGAAGTACTTGAAAGCCTTTGGGGAGAGGTTTCCCTGAGTGTCCAGGTGGTGTCAGGAGGAGCAGTGTCTGACACCCTTGGTCTCGCAGCAGCAGTTTCCAAACAGAGGTGCCATGTGGAGATCATGTTGTTTGCTGCTGGAAAGCTCTAGGGGGAAGGCAGACTTTTAACTGTGCTTTACAATAGTTGAGAGCAGCAGAGGGATTGAAGCAGGGGTGTTTGAGACAACCAAAACCAGCTGAAATAACCAAAACCTGTCAGTGTTTTTGCTGAACTTCAGGAACAATGAGGTACCTTGTAGTTTTCCAATTTGCCTGTTCGTAGAGGTGGGCAGATACACTTTGATTTAGGAGGAGGAGGTTTAGCCATCTGGACATATTCTGTGGTATAGTCAACCTTGGGGACAGTAAGTGGGCTCTGATTTAGTTATTGATGTAAACCGAGCCATTTGCCCTGGTCAGGGCAGCCACCTACAAGCAAAGCACTGAGGCATCTCCTTGGCCTAGATACATCCATAAATGTGAACTTGAGTATCTGGAGGCTATGAATCACATTAAGTAGCACAACATTTTTTTCTCATGATCACAGAGGTGGTGACAAATTTCGTTTTAAAAAACAGACAAAAGAACTACATTTTTTCACATAGGTCAGACATCTGGGCCAAGATAGTAAAGCTCTGCTGCACAGGAATGATGTTAGTAATTACCAGGAAGATTGGGCAAGCTGGAACTACATCCCATTCTTTAATGGACAGCATTCATTGCTATTTTACTTAACGTACCGAGCCTTACTTCCAACGGATTTTTATCTTTCTGGCATTTATTCTTAATAAAGGTTACTTTTTGTCTTTCTGTAAATCTCAGGAGATGAGAGGGACTTATGTATCTTTATTTTTTTCATCCAAGTGGAAAGCTTTCTCTTTGTTAATCCTACTCTTTGTAAAGAGTGGCACTGTCCCAAGTATGATCTGCATGGAATTGTGTTAGGCAGAAACGCTGGAGTTTGTGGTGTAGTCGGTGCAGAGACTGAATGATTTAAGGTGGGATGAGACAAATCAGATCCTCGATGTGAATGCACCTGATGTCTTCCCAGGAACTGTAAAAGCTTTGTTGCGCTCAAGGAAGTTATCAGACTACAGTGGAAGTTGCATCAGGGTGTATTTTAACAAATTTAGTTTATTGTAGGACCTAAGAAATACTATTTGCTTGTAGCACAAATGAGAACTCTTCATTTTACTGGCTCTCAGCTTTAAAGCAGAGTCACATAGAGATATATCATTTTCCATGCTAAATAGTGTGGTCATTTCCTTATGCAAACCAAAGGAGCGTTACTTCTGAGATTTCAAAAATACACAGTTTCTTCCTTTTGTGTCTTTAAAACAAATTGCAGCTATAAAATTCTGTGTTTCTGTCACTTCCTTGTTGGAGAGTCTTCCCTTTTTTTTTTTTGCTTTCCAGTAGCTAATTTCATTATTTCAGACTTAAAAATCTTTCCTTGCCAGGAAGGAACTTCACCAATGACAAGTGTTTTTCTTTCTAAGGAAATCACTTTACAGCAGATAATGGCACATTTGGACTCCATCCGCAAAGATATGGTCATCCTGGAGAAAAGTGAATTTGCAAACTTGAGAGCAGAGAATGAGGTACTAATAAATGTTCTTCATTTAAATTTCTTTAATTTAATTTGTAACAGATGTTGGGTGAGACCTGTTGTATGTTCTTGTGGAATGAGATGAGTGTAAAAGTAATTCTGGATACTTTTCTCAGTGTCAGAGTGTTTGTAGGTTCCAGCTTTGTTGATCACATAAAATGTATTTCACGTAATAAGATTTGCTCAGTTCTTCTATAAAGAAAATCTCCATCTCTTAGAGTCATCTTCTGTATGTAAGGCTGATTCTGGTACAATCTGGTCACAACTATAAGTGCAGGGAAAGCAGTCAGATGGTTCTTTGCTACAATAGCACAGCTCCACTCTGCCCTTGTGAGGCCACGTCTGGAATATTGTGTCCAGTTCTGGGTCCCTCACTTCAAGAAAGACAGGGAGCTGCTGGAGAGAGTTCAGCACAGGGCCACCAAGATGATGGAGTGGAGCATCTCCCTTATGATGAAAGGCTGAGGGAGCTGGGGCTCTTTAGCTTGGAGGAGACTGAGGGGTGACCTCATTAATGTTTACAAACACATAAAGGGTGGGTGTCAGGAGCATGGGGCCAGGCTGTTCTCAGTGATGTCCAGTGATAGGACAAGGGGCAATGGGTGCAAGCTGGAACATAAGAGGTTCCAAAGAAAAACTTCACTGTTCAGGTGAGGGAGCACTGGAAGGGGCTGCCCAGATGGGTTGTGGAGTCTCCTTCTCTGGACACATGCCAAACCCACCTGGATGAGTTCCTGTGTGACCTGCTCTAGGTGGTCCTGCTCTGGCAGGGGGCTGGACTAGATGATCTTTTGAGGTCCCTTCCAACCCTTAAGATTCTGTGATTTACTTTTGCTCCATAGCATTGTGGTATTTTTCTGCTGTCCTTAGACGCAGAGTAACACCATCACCATTGTTACAAAATAAACCCTTCTTTTTGAGCAAAATTCCCAGCAAATTGTATATGTCTGTACAAACTGAACACACCAGTTGGGATCTTTAGTCAAGAACAAACCATTGCATGCATGGGGTGGTAACACTGACCTGAGCTTGGGCAGCACTTTTCTGAATCTGTGAAATTGTTTTTGTGTTTTTCTCCTCTGCACTTAGAAAATGAAAATTGAATTAGATCAAGTTAAGCAGCAGCTGATGGTAAGTAAACAGCAAGTACCTACATGCTCCTATTAGGGAGAGCAAATGGTTCTTTTCATAATCTTGCTTTGCTTTGAAGAATGAGACTGGTAAGATCCGAGCTGACAGCAAGCTGGACATAAACCTGGAGCGGAGCAGAGTGACAGACATGGTAAGCTGTTCTGTGCACACACTCTCACCTCTTCCATGTTGTGTCTTCTGTTGCTGCAGCCCTCATTTGTCTTTCATCCACAGTTTACAGATCAGGAGAGGAAACTGATGGAAGCAACTACAGAGTTTCATAAAAAAGTGAGTATTGGACAAGTGTTTGAAGGGCTGGAAGTCCTCAGAGCTGCCCATGGGTGCTGGAGACCAAGAGGCTGAAGATGGACATGATTTTATGTCCCACTTTCAGCGTCTCCTCACTTTCCAGGACATGGCTTGTGAATGCTTAAACCTTTGTTTTGCAAGAATTTAGGGTTCCACCTCAGTGCTGTAGAATGCCTCCTTCAGGCATGTCACAGATGCAAGTCTGTACCATCCGAGTTTTCTCTTGTTCTCTCTTCAGTATTCTTCCTGGATGGCATTAATTGTAGTCTCTGTCTCCTAAGGTCTCTTACCAGTTACGTATTTTGCTTCACTGAGAGGCTGGAAATGTGTTTCCCTTGTTGCTGGTAGTGTGGTATTCTTGTTTGACTTTGCAAAGCTGAAAGGGCTGGAGATCACTGTCAGATACACGTTGTCTTTTCATGTTTCAGGATTCAAGTACCAACAGCATCATCTCAGAGATCAGCAATAAAATTGACACTGAAATCGCTTCCTTAAAAACAGTCATGGAATCCAACAAACTCGACACAATACGTTACTTGGCAGGTATGTGATGGGCAGGGAAGGGAGTACCAGTGCTCTGCTCTGCACGTATAACATTTTCCTCAAGAACATATGCAAAGGGAATTCAACAAGTCAGTTGTCAAACAGCAGAAAGCTGGGAATGGGCAGGCAGGAGCCTCCCCAATTGCAAGCAGTGTGACAGAGACTGCAGGAGAGGTGGGGACATGCAGACACTGCAGGTGTCAGAGGGGCTGCCTGGATAACCTCATGTCATGTCAGCTGTGGATATTGTCAGTTCACTGTCATTTTGTGCAGGGGGAAATCATTTTAATAACATCTAACACAAGCCCAGGTGCAGCTGTCTCTCCTGCAATAACATTCCAACAGATGGGTGACAGTAGTAAGAGTTACAGGAGCCTGTTGTGCTCTGGGTTATCCAGAGCAGTAGTGCAGCTGTGTCCCTGGAGTCAGCTCCTTAGGCTGCTGAATTCCACCCACAGCTCACCTGGGCAGCACCCAACACCTCATCCACTGTCTGCTACAATTAGACAATTTGTGAAGGTTTAGGAGGCTCTGCTCTGGAGTTGTTACCATGCTGCCATCTATGGGCAGTTCATTTCGTGGATGTGGAAGGTGACAGAATTCAGTATTCAGCTAATTATTGCCTTCTGTTGTTTGTTTTTTTTTTCAAACAGCTTCAGTGTTCACGTGCTTAGCCATAGCCCTGGGATTTTACAGGTTCTGGAAGTAGTCCTAAGGGGAGTGATTGCATCAAATACAGCTGGAGCAAGGGCCACCCAGGCAGCATCGCTTTGCCCATCGTGTTTGCACTGTAGACAAACCTTGGTACCTTTTGATGTTCTTACTGTGCACTAAAAATGTTTCCTGAATATGTAACACTAAAGATCAAAATAATTGTGGAGGAAGTAGGCAAACAGTATAATTCATTGTTCCCCCACTGAACACTGTATTTCTCTCAAAGGACTTCTGCTGAGTCAGAAAGCGCTTCCTACGTGCTTTAGAAGTAAATCTGTTTTCTTTGTGGAGCGTTGTCGGTGGGCTGGCTCACACTCAGCTCCTCTGCAAGTGGAACATTGATGTACCCTTGAAATGAGAATTCTATCCCTAAGCTAATATTCCAAACACAGCAATAGTAATGCCAGGTTCCAACAGATCTACTCTGATCCAAGTAAGCTGATCTTAAATATAGGATTGGGAGTTTTGCTTTCAGTCTTTTTCTCTCTTTTCTGACAAATCGAAGCCTTGGCCCTTTGGGGTTTTTATTTATGTAGCAACACACACTCCAAGGCCTTTACTAAAAAGTCTTTGTTTTTCTTGAAAACTGGTATACATAAATCTGAAATTTCCCGTGGAACCAAAATGTCTCCATGGATTTGGGTTTAGTATCTCTTGCAAGTTGTGTAAGTCTAGAGGTCAACAAAATGGGAGAACTTCTCTGTCTATGCCTTTCCAAGGGGAAATGCCTCTGCTCTCAGCAGCTGTGTACAGCCCTGGGGCAGAGAAGTGCTCTACACTCCTCCCTTCACAGAGTAGCACAGTGTATTTCCAGTAAACCCTCACGTATTTTCTGGGCATAGGATCTGGCTTGTAACGCAGAAATGCTCAGCACTGGCTGGTGCCAGCGTGGTGGTGGCCCATCCTCCTCCCATCTCCAGACTGCCCTGAGCTCCCATGGGACACACCAGCCTCCTGACTGCTGGGGCTGACTCACTGCCTTCTGCCAGCACTTCACGCCTCGTGCTGCAGAGATGGGACACAGCAGGTGGATGCCTTCCAGGACTGAAGCAGTCACATCTTGTTGAGTACAAATGCATAAGCTTGGGTGGATTCTTTTTAATAAAGTAATTCTGTTCAAATCTTTCTTCTCTCCAGGCTGAAGCCCCTGTTCCCTCTGCTGCCCCTCCTCAGCCTCCCGCTCCAAAGGCTGTGTCTGGATGCAGAATGACTCAGGCTGACCTTTCACACTGCTCCTATGTGGGAGTTTAGCACCAAGGGGGATGGAGGGAACATCTACTGCAGCTTCTCATCACCATCACCGCCCACACTGCAGAGTGGGCTCTAGAGACTGAGTTCCTCTGTGTTAGCTGTGATCCAGGGCTTGTGCTGTTAGTCCAGGGGCCTCTCCTTCAGTCTGCACACAAAAACATGGAGGGGTTTTTAATACCATCAAAATTCTCCGTTTCCTTTGGTGACTAAAGAGGGGAGAGATCAGGATTCAGGCACTGAAACCAAAACTTACCAAAGGGAGAAGAGTTTCACAGGAGTGCACAGATGAGAGACAGATCTATGTGAAGTCAATAAATGTTTGTAGGTGTGGTGGGGAGGTCAGCATTGCCCCATACCCTTAGTGACCTCTTCAGCCATGGAGGAGTCGCTGGCTTATTTAGGAATAACCTGCTGGTAATCAAGGGGCCTGGCACCTGCCTATAGCTAACGACTCCTCCCAGAGCCTGGGCTCCACTTCCACACTGAAGGTCCTGTCTCATTGTTTTAGGAAGTAAGGTGCTTTTTTTTTCCCCCCTCCTTATGTAGTGCAAAATGGACCAATACTTGGGGATACTCTCCTCCGACATAGGAAGGCCTGTGACATTGCTGCATTTACCTCCTGAAATGTCACCTCATCATTTGCAAAGCTGTTGCTACACTACTGCCTGGGTAGGAGGAGAACTCTTTCTGCCTTTTTAATAATCACAAATGATGGTGCTGCGATGTAAAAATTTTTCTGTCCCAGAGAACTAAAAGGAGTTCAGTGGACTGCAGAGAGCCACAGCTTGTGTGGAGCTGGGCTGTGCCAGCGCAGTGTAGAACCTTACCTTCCTCTTCCTCCTCCTCGGGAGCTGTTCCTCAGCGCAGCCTCACAAACACCCTGCCAGGGCTGCAGCCTGGGTTCTTCTTGACTTTCTTTTTCTCTTTGCACGCACTGGAGATGGTCTCAGCTTCCTGAAACAAAAGACACTGAGGCTATTAAATAGCCATTGCTTAAAGCTGCTACTTCCTAAGGCAAGCTCTTAAAACGCATGGCACAGGATATTGGGTTCAAACTGAAGCTGAGGGTGTCACCCCAGGGCAGGGGCTGCCAGTCACAGCAGGGTAAGATTTGCAGGCACCTGGGTTGTTGCTGGCCCTTGAAGCAGGTTTAGAAAACAAACCTGATTAAAGACAAGTTGTCTCCAGTCCCAGCTGGTGAACCCAGTGCCCAGCTAAATTTCTTCGGACTGCTGCTAGTGAAATAACTGCCTACAGCCACCCTTCCACCCTGGAAATGGGGTGCTCTGTGCCAGAAGTGTCCTGGGTTTTTGAGCCTGCCAAGTGAGCAGGATGGATCATATCTTTGAAGTGAGCCGTGGAAGTAGAAAATGGGTTTTCTTTCAAAGTTGGAGGCACCTGTGGGCCTGAGGCTCTCAGCAGTCTGGAAAAGCCCAGTCCTGAGGGTAGAGTGCAAAGCAGCTGCAAGAGAGTCACAGCTTGGTGGTGTGGTGGAGAAAGGGGGCACTGAGGGAAAGGGGAAGAGGCCGAGGAGGGCAGGAAAGGTGGAGAAACAATCCTGCAAGGTGGGGTGGGAGAAAAAAACAGGTAAGGGGGAAAGAGTGAGAGAAAGAACCATGCAGTGAGGTTTTATCAGACCACAGTGCATTGCTGAGGCACACAGAGGCATGTGGGAATGTGAGCTCTGCAGGCAGCTCCTGCACAGCCGCGGGACACAGGCACCACAGCAACCTGAAGGGCTCTGCTGTGAGCTGCAGCAGCTGACTGCGTGCTGCACACGCGGCTCTGCTGTCAACCTGGCATGGAAGTTCCTTTGTCTTTGCAGAGCCACAGCTCCCGGCTGCCACGAGGTGGCATCACCTCTGCTTTCACAAGGCATGAAATGCCCTTTCCACAGCCGAATCCAGATCTACACAGCTTCAACGGCAACAACACAGAGGTCCAAGTGCTTGTTTTCTGCTCAGAGCCTCCTTCACGCATTCCCCTGTCACTCTCAGAAAGGGCTGTTACCTATTTGGGATGCTCCAAGCACCTGGGCCTCATTCAAACCTGGCTCAAGCAGCGGGTATCATTACCCGTTTTATCCTGCTACTCAGTTTCTCCTCCAAGAAATATGTGAGCGTTCCCTGCCAAGCACAGGCCAGCTCTCCCCTCCCACGTGGCTGCTGGATGCTCCGCAGCAGGCTGTGTCCCGGCCTGGGGGGTTTGCGTGGCACTCACTCACTCACTCACCAACGGGGTCGGGGAGCCGCGGGGTCTGTGCGGGCGCTCTCTGAGCAGGCGCATCTCAGCCCTGCAGCCGTCCAGCTGTCCCTCCAGCTCCTCCCGCCTGACGCGCTCCTGTTCCAGCTGGGCCCGCAGCTCCCTCACAGCCCTGCCAAAAGCACGGGAGAGACGCAGCACCCGAAGCACAGCCGAAGCGGCCCCGGTGCCCCGCGGGGTCCCGCGCCTCTGCTGAGGAGCGGGTTGCCCCGGCCCGGGGCTCTGCAACAGCTCAAACCGGCCGTTGTCCGCCCTCGCTGCCCAGCGCGACCTGACCGCGAGAGGGAAACGTTGAGCCGGGCGCTGGGGCTGCAGCCCGTACCCTTCCCCAGCTGCGAGAGAGGGAGCGGTGACCGAGGAGCAAAAACGTTAGAATGCGATAGTGAAAAACCATTAAACCTTCCTCAGAAGCAGCTTTTTCGTTTGTCTCGTGCCCCCACGTCC
This sequence comes from Urocolius indicus, assembly GCA_013401255.1. Taxonomy (NCBI): domain Eukaryota; kingdom Metazoa; phylum Chordata; class Aves; order Coliiformes; family Coliidae; genus Urocolius; species Urocolius indicus. The sequence continues at coordinate 151,274 of WBNH01011345.1, read as the reverse complement.
TTCCTGTGGATTGGCTTCAGCCACGGATGAGGAATACTCAGATGACAGATGACAGCCTGCGTGACACTTACTTAAGGGAAACTGAGGCACTGACTGATGAACATTTGCACCAGATCTCATCGGTCACACCCACAACAGCTCCTAAATTAATTGAGATTCCTGGAACTGGTTGGCTGAGATAATTCACATATATTCTTACAACAGCAATTGACCTCAGCAACTGAGTCATCTGGAGTTGAGCTGCTTCTCCTACTATATCAGGCTGAATTAGCACAGCTACAAAATGAGGGACTGGGAAAAGGAAAAGGGAGACATCTGCCTTGTGGATTCAGAAACAGAGCAGGAAAGCTCTCAGCAAGAGCTGCTGCCTTCCCTGAACTGAAGTACTCCCGAGTCCCATAGCACACAGGTCCCAGGCTGCATCAGCCTCACTGCCTCTGGAAGAATAGCCTGTGCTTATGCAGGGAACTCTGGATTCAGGGGAATGTGACAACTCACACACTTCAGATTGATGAGACACTGCCCCAGAACTGTGTGGCACACAGAGTGGAGCTAGGGATGCTTTCTGGCCTCCTCGGGTGCGAGACACCCTTGGAGATCCTCACAATATTTCTATTTCAGCTGTACATGCCAAAGAAAGCAAAACCCCTCACAGAGCCTTAGCAGAGCCCTCTAACAGGCACTGCTAGCTTTTGAGTAGCTGTTCAAGCCAAAAGGAGCTCTAAATTCTGCCATTAGTCAACAGTGATTTTTCTGTCATTGCAAATATATTGCTCTGACCTTCTAACACAGGCACCAGCACCTGAGCTGGTCACTCTCCTCCTTTAAAGCCAGGAGAGACACTCCTAGAAGTGAAAAATCTGGTCCTGAAGTACATGATTACTTATGCCCTGAAACTGCCCACATCTCTGCAAGAGATCTAAACAGGAGCTCAAGGTAACTGACTTGGATGCAAATGTCTCCATTGCAGACATGTCAAGGAAGATGGAGTTTCAGCCCAGGCTGAGTCAAAGGGTGATCGGGAACCAAAAGAAATCCTGACCTCAGTTTCTTGGGTTATTTACAGTTGTAAAATGAATTACTTAATTCCAATCTGTGATACTTATTGCCTGCCTGATCTACACTGACTGCTAAGTGTGTTGTCTTCTTTATGTCCTATGAGCACAACCAGATACAGTCTCCTCTCAGCGACCAAATAAACACAGTGGTTTGGGATGGCTGAAACACATAACAGACGTGGTGGTCTAGAGAGGCTAAGAATTAGAGGGAAGCCAAACCTTTGGCAGGCAGAGGTAGAGACAGGGCTGTCTTTTGAATGCTGTGTTATCATTTCAAGTCTAAATCTTGGACAGACAGAAGGGCTTATCTTTGAGAATGAGCCCATCAAATCACCTGACCAATCTAACAGAAACCTTTAGTGTAATGGAGACTCTGAGAATTAGACAGAAATTATGAAATGTGCTTCACATACAAGGGCAGGCTTACAGGGGTTTCTTTTTTCTGTGATCTGGACATGAATCACAGAATCTCAAGGGTTGGAAGGGATCTCGAAAGATCATCCAGTCCAACCCCCCTGCCAGAGCAGGACCACCTAGGGTAGTCACACACGAACTCGTCCAGGTGAGTCTGAATGTCCTCAGAGAAGGAGACAGCCTGGGCAGCCCCTTCCAGCGCATCCTCACCTGAACAGTGCAGAAATTCTTCCTTGTATTTCTTTGGGACCTCTTATGTTCCAGCTTGTACCCATTGCCCCTTGTCCTATCATCCAGGTGAGTCTGAATGTCCTCAGAGAAGGAGACTCCACAACCCATCTGGGCAGCCCCTTCCAGCGCATCCTCACCTGAACAGTGCAGAAATTCTTCCTTGTATTTCTTTGGGACCTCTTATGTTCCAGCTTGTACCCATTGCCCCTTGTCCTATCACTGGACATCACTGAGAACAGCCTGGCTCCATCCTTCTGACACTCACCCTTTATGAGCTAATGTTTTCTTGAGCATAGATTGTGCTTGACACAGAACTGTAGCAGGTCATTGAATGATTTCTGCTGTCTATGCACTTCCATCCAAGCCATGCTAAGATTAATGCTTTTTTGCCACATGCATTAAAGTGCACATGTGTTTTGGACATCCTCAATGCAAATAAACCAGCCAGGACTTATCAGACCTACTGTACATATGCTACAGGAAAACCTGAAGGCCAAACAGATGATGTTGCACAGGAAGCATAGACTCATCAAGGACTGTGTTGTGCTGTGGGGCTGAGCTGGTGATACATGTTTAGAAACAGTCAGGCAAATTGCTGGTCTGTTTCTTTCTGGCCTGACTACAGTTGGAAAAGCTAGAAAGGCCAAAGCAATTTGAGTGTGAGTTAGCCTTGAAGAAGGCTTTAAAATTGCTCTCATGGGATCAAGCACTAGCAGAGAAAATTAATCTTACTTCTCAGCTTCCCTTTCTTCTTTTTTCATCTTCTTCTCCTCCTCAGTTATTCCTCCCAGCTGTCTGTAGTTGCTGTAGGCAATCCCTAGAAGTTGCTGGAGTTCTTGAATCTTGTGATAGGCCCTGACTGAGAGACAGAGTCCTCCAGGTGGGTACAATGCATGGGGAGGACACTCCTGCTGCAACCCAATAGTCTGGAAAAAGCCTCACCAGCACAGCCCAGAAATCACATTGCTCAGCAAGCACTGAGCTGTGTCTGACACCCACCCAGCAAACAGACCTCAAACACATGGCCTTGCCAGCACAGACAGAAACATCACAACAGTTACATCCCAATTGCCCTCTGCTGTGCTTTCCAATGTGCCACAACTCATTTGCCTGCTCAGTGGCACAGACATTCTATCAGCTACATCCTCTCACAACGAGAAGCCACAGCAGCTGGCAGAAGCTGTCCAACTAGGACTCTAATGTCTTGGCATCACTGATTTCAAATAAGGAGTGCTGGAAAGTGCTTACTGCGTGCGTTCCTTTTCTCTGCTTCATCCAGGGTTAGGTCTCCTTTGCTGTCTGTGCTCCCTTCCACACCATGACTTTCAAAAAACTTCATGTTGTTTGCATCCAGCTCTTCATCACTGGAGTTACTGTCCCCAGTTCTTTGTGCCAAAAGTTCCACAGCTGCCAGCTGGGCAAATCTGCACAGAGAACAGTTAACCTACACTGACACAGACCCATCACCTGAACAAATGCATGTTAATAGGAACTCTGAAACACTTCATGTTCTGATGTATCAGAGGGAAGGTTCAGGATTAAAGGAAGCATTAATACACAAACCATGAGCAGCTAATCTGCTTATTGTGGTATTCTGATGGCATGAGGTCTGCCTCAATGGAATCTTATGCCAATGACATCTCTCTCAGAGGTACCTTTTCCTTTGCAGCATTTCTTAATTGAATCTCATCAGAAACTGCATTCTTTTTATTAATGCAGAAATCACCTGGCCTTCACTTTTCATTTGTCCAGCAAACTGTGAGCATCCTGGCTCACAACTTCCCTTTTGTAAATCATCTGGTTTCAGCTTTTATGTCTGACTTTGCTACAATAAAAAACCCCAAAGTGATTAAGTTAAAAGTAAAATCTTTTACAGCTAAGATATAGCTTTGCTTATCACTCAGAGCTGGAATTCATGGGTCTGATCTGTTCTTGCACCATCACTGAAAATCAGGATTAATTCCAACAAAGCTGACATGATATTGATAGATAAATAGTCAGTAAATATATGACAGAGCTACAGGATATGTACTGCTACCTCTTGGCTACATCCTTTGGAGTCTCTCCAGCATCATTTGTAATGTCACAGTCAGCTCCCGTTTCAATCAACCACTGTAAGCAATGGATGTGCCCCTGTTCAGCAGCTAAGGGAAGGAAAGTGCACAGAAGTCAGTTTTACATCAATGCAGCAACCTGTCCTGCTCTTGTCATTATTTGACACAGCAGAGGCTGGGTTCAGGAAGACACCACAGGGCAGGTACAGTTTCAAGAGCAGCCTGTATGTCAAGAAGCTCAAGTCACATGGGTACACACAGTTTTGGGGAAGACCATGCAACATGGTTTTGTGACTCCTTCTAGTTCCAGACATTTATTGGCAGCTCCTCCTGGATAAACCTGCCCAGCCTCATGAGATGAGCGTAAGACACACAAATAACTGCTGCCTCACACTCTCTTGCAGTAGGGCCCACATGTCATGGGTTTGCAGCAAAGCACTGTCAACCTCTCTCTGGCTTTGGGCTCCCATATATCAGGCATAGCTGAATGCCCCAATCTGTGTTCTGTGGTGCTGTCTCATGGAGAAGAGAAGCCAGGAGCCACAAGTACAGCATTTCTTGGGCCAGACACTCAAGGCAACACTTAAGTGCAGTCTAAGACAACAGTTTTGCCCAGTCATGTGACCTGCACGGCTACTGCTTGTACCACATGGTGCCAGGAACGATGTCAGGCATATGGAAAGTGGTATTTGGCATGGCTAGATGAAATCTATAAGCTGTTTTTCTTAAATCCATTTCTTGACAGCACCCCCTTGGATATTTGTCATTTTTGTTTTCTTACTGAGACAAGGAAATGAAATTACACCAGCAGCTCTGGTACTTCCCCAGAGCACCAACACTGCATGTAAAGGCTGGAGATAAAACAACTGGAGGTTTGCACCAGTCCAAGAAAAGAAGGTGGGAAAGAATGTAGGAAACATTTTTGTAATCACTAGATATCATCTTTTTTAAAGAGAAACTTTAAATTTTTAATTCTACCATTTATATCTAGCCAAAAAGAAATGTGGGACATCATTTCAAAGGCATGCTACAAAATATCTCCCTCTCTTCCCTCTCCTGTGTGTTATTTCAGACATTACTATGAAATCTCCAAACACGAGAGGACTCCATTTCATACTAAGGAGTTAGATTTCAGAAGGTTATCTTCCTTCACAGCATTCTACCCAATGACTTTGTTGTGGTTTTTGCAGCACATCTGCATGGGAGTGATGTGTTCAGTTCATAAAAGTTGAGGTCACAGTACACATCACTCTTACAGTTAGTCAATGGTTCTAAAAGTCACACCTCACTGCATAAAAAAAAAATGATATTTAGCTTTCAGTTCAGATATTGTTTTCTCTTTAATACAAATTCCCTGTTCTTGACTGGAGTTTGGTTATTTTATTTCTAAAGTGACACCTACGCACAAATCTTTCACAAAATGTGTTTTTCAGAGTTGCCCTTTCCAACCCTCAGGAAACTAGATGCTGTTTGTCACCAAGTTTATCTGATGAGCAGCCACTTAAAAAACTAAGCAAACAAATCAACCAACAGCAACAAGCTGAAACACAGATCATAATTACTGACCTTTGTGCATGAGAGTGGATCCCTTATCGTCCCGCTCATTAATATTGATCACTCCATTTCTCACTAATCTTCTCAGCGCTAACAAGTCTCCTTTGAAAGCAGCACTGTGAGCTGGGAAAGCTAAAACTGAAAATGAAATGCACATGTTTCCAGCCAGATGCCAGTAATTCCACTGAACATGCTCTTATTTGCCTCTCACAGTATGCCTCCCTCATAGCAACTGCTGCATAGTTGCAGTTAGCCAGGTTAATGCACTCTTAAACAGGTAAAATACAAAGATGCAATGAGCACTGTTCATCATCATGATTAAACATGCCTTGGTTATGGCTACAGGCATCTCACACAGTTAGGAGATTAATTTCATACACCTGAAATGACAGGTATACCTTTGGTTTACAGTTGATGTTGCGTTACAGGTGGTAACTAGAGCTATTTGCCTATTTTGAATTCCAAATATATAATTTAACCACATAATTAACTTCATCATTTAAATATATTTAATCAAATACATAAATTTTACTTCTCCTTGCTTAAAAACTACCCCTGACATATATACAGATAAGGGTAATGAAAAAAGAACAGACTAGCAGATAAGGCAAGTGCCTGGAAAAAGTAAAAAGGTGAAGGTGCAGTTCTCATATCCTTGCTCTGTGGGAGGTTCTCCTCACAGGCCTTGCCACACTGGCAGTCTTTGGCTGCTCTGCCTCCAGTAGTGTTCCTGCTTAGGCAGTAACCTTAATGTCAGTTGGATATTTCCAAGCTGCTACTCAACGCAAGCAAGGATTCTGAGCAGGCAAATCTGCAATCCTATGAAAATCCTAGTTTTTCTGGATCTCTGATGGAGTATAAGAACAAGGATAACTTGGTATTCATAGTGCAGCACAGGGTGACAAGGTTTATTTTGATGAGGGGTAAACCTAAGACATTTCTAAAATCACATTGAGCATCCCAGCTTTTAGCTACCAGAAGCCCAGTAAGCACTGAACAGAACAGCTTTTCCTTGCATTGCTAATTTAACAGCTATACTTGTGCTCACATGAAGTTTCATAGTCAGGCATTTCTACAGAATTCCAATGCCTGCTGTAAGAGAATCTGCATCTCTACTCACCTTCCTGTGTCTCTGCATGCTTCCCCTCTTTTTCCACACCATCAATATATTGCAGAATCTTATCTTTGTAGAACCGTTCAGCCAAGTCCCTCGGAGTCTCCCCTTGGTCATTCCTGGCTTTCAGGGTGTGCACCACACTGCCCATTTTACTGACCAGGAACTTAAAGCAATGCAAGTGTCCTTCCACTGCTGCCAGATGAGCTACAGCACAAGGGCAAACAAAGCCTGTTAGAGCAGGGCTACTCCCCAAGAGAGCAGCATTCTCCTCACTAGTTAGATCTAGCTCAGCTGCCAGCATTTGAGCCACCTGACACTGCCCAAGCAGGAGCAGCCTCAGCTGAACAGAAGACGCTCAGCTCCCATCCAGGACAGAGTTCAGCTCTCTGCAAAGCAAGTAAAAGAAAGCTGTCAAGGATCTGCAAGGAAGATTCCAGGCAGAGCCGATTGCAGGAGACAATACTGCAAGGACACCACAGAGCATTAGCTAGGGGAGTGCACTGCTGGGGCCTCATCGTCCCAGGAACACAAATCTCACTCCTCAACAGCTGGTTTCCCTGTCCTTAGGGATCCCCATCACAAGGACAGCCAGCACTATTCTTGATGAGGAGTTAAGGCCATTTCTGCATTAGTCCCACCTCTACTGTGCCTGCTCATGCTCTTGGTTACCCCACCCATAAGGTGAGGACAGTAACATTCACTTTGCCAAATAAAGTATTTGCAGATACACCCCATGACAGAGTCTTCCCTTCACAGTACTTCTTTGTAACATGTTCTTCTATCAAGTGCTGTAGAGGGTTGTGGCAGTGACTGTTACCCTGGAGGTGTCTAGGGTTTCCTCCCCTGTCCTTCAGGCTGTGCTGAGGTTTAGTTATTCAATGCTACCAAAGTGCTGGGTCTATAACAAACAGGTACAAACCACACACTCGTTACTTGGAATGAGTGCAGTGAATGAGTTACTCATTACTTTGCATTTACTGAATTCCTTTGAATGAGTGCAGTGAATGCACACTTTTAAGGTGTGTGGCACTGCAGCCTCAGTGAATTTATTTCAGCATGCTCTCAGGAAAAATTATAGCCCTGTCCAGTCAATGCAGTATTCTTTAGTCCCATGAACAGGGAGAAGCTGCCAAATAAATGCTTGTTACATGTTACCACTCCGTGTTCTACAGGCAAAAGGATCAGTTTGTCTCTAGGTAAGAATCTCATTATCTTCATAACTGATAAACAACATACTAAGGACTGAAAAAAAAAACCCAAAACCATATCACTTCATTTTTTGGCACATGCAAGTTCCCTATTGCAAACCATCCACAGCTTTCCAGAGCATAACTGCTCTAAGAGGTGATGAATATCAGGTTTACAGCAAGATGACAATACTCAGGTACAGATTGATTGATTGATTGTTAAAATTGAACACAAAAAAAATCTGAGCTCCACTGAAGCTTTTCCCATTGCCTTAATTTGATTCAGGAAGAGTTGAAATGAAGAAGTGCCTTGTTAAAGGTCAGTTATTGAAACACTGACTCAACACTTATGCAGCCACTATCAGGTATCTGAAATCTCAGGGAGGAAACTGTTTTTAAATCAGATGTCTGAACTGTGCAGAAAGTGGTTCAGAAAAATCTCAACTTTTTCTGCAAAGATGGCAAAGAGAAAACAGATTAAAGAGACGTGTTCTGTCCATGTCTCTTTGTGCAGTTTCAGGAGGATGCTGTGGAAGACACATAAAGGAGCTTTTCACAGGTGACTTTTAACCTGTGTGTTTCTTAGTAGCTCGTGTCCAACACACAACTGCTCCATGCCACCACCCTCAGGGTTGCTGAGCGTTTGCAGCTGAGACTAAAGCCAAAGGGTTCCATGATGTTAACAGAAAATATGCTGCTTAGTGCCAAGAGTTTTGAAATCCCTTCTCTCAGGAATTCCAAATAGTCAGGGGGGAAACTGTTGTTGGTATCCCAACTTCTCTGTGCTTCATCTTGCCTTTTACAAAACCAGGCTGACACTATTGGCTCTTCTCAAGGTCACGAGTAAAAAACCAGTGCCTGGGAAAAAGTCAGACCTTGTGCTGCAGTTACATTAATGGTATATTAGAATTAAGTTTAACTAGTGAGCAACCAAAGAGGCACAGGTATGGCTCAAAACTGGGCACACAGGGAATGCTGAATTGATAAGCAAAGCCCATTCTGTACGCTGAATAAGCCACCGTTCCTCCAAAAGAGTATCATGCTACAGGTAAGAAAAGTCTCTGCTGTAACACATTCAGGCAAAAGGTGCAGCCAGTTTTTAGGTTTTAGGTGTGTGGCACTGCAGCCTCATAAGTTTATTTCAGTATACTCTCAGGAAACATTATAGCACTGTCCAGCTAATCTTGAAGGTGAGCTATGTGAAGATGGTTGAAGCTCACTTTGCTGTTTCATGAGCTGAGGAGAAGCTGGTCTGTAGAGCACACTACTTTATTAATCTTTTACTAGCAGTGTTCCTTTACTAGCATTTTCCTTCCTTTGGGTGATAGTACAAAGGCTGGAGGATCAACCTTCTATAGATGTCAAAACAAAAACAAAATCAATTTTCTACTAACCAGTATCCACAGAGCATTGAAGTAGAACTGTGCTGGTGTTTGCTGTCTCTCCATAAAAGCCTGTTACTGGGGAAGAGTTCCCAACTGCAAATAAAGCTGCCTCCTATGCTGCCTGACACCATGCACTCTTACTGCTATTACACCCCACGTCCTGCTGGGATGCAAGAGCCTCATATCCTTTAACAAGAACCAGGCTGACAGAACAGAGTATAGATACCAGTTTACTAGGGAAGTGGTGCTCAACAGAGGGTAAAAGATTTTAAGAAGGGATTTTAAAAGATAAGCCTATACAAGTTATAGAGGGAAAAACTGACTCTGTTTGGAACAAATATTGTGACAAAATCATAAGAACATGCTAAAAGGGAAAGGATGCCATGAGAAGCCAGGATATGAACCAGACCATTCAGCTTAGAGAGGGTATTGAGGCAGTAGCATGACAGGCAGAGGGGCACTGGAGAAGCCATGAAGAGCAAGGAATGAACACTGACCATTCAGGGGGCTAAAGCAACTATGCTCGTGACTATGAAAAGAGTATCGATTGCAGATACTACAGAAACACCAGCATTCCAGGGATGAAGACGAGGAAATCACAGGTAAAATAGAACAAGGGTTTTATCAAATCAGTTCAGAAACAATGGGATACAACCCCCTGCATATATGTACATGCCAGAACCTGATCACACTGGCACAGCCATTAAAGTTCAGCATAACTTCAAAAAGGAGCATGTGGCAGGTGAAACTGCCTCCTGTTCCACCTGCCCTCCTGCTCCTGGGATCTCCTTTGGCTCCATCACACACAGACGAGATGCCGCCCACCTACACTGCTCTTAGCCAGGCTCAGCCTGCTCCCCATGAGCTGTCATCCTGGCCAGCAGTAGCAAGAGGTGAACAGGATACTGTCACTCACAGATAAAGACTTTGGATTTTATTGCATGGACATGAGTAGCAAGTGCTGCTGGTGTGCATTACTTACAATTTGCTACAGTTATCACATGACACAAAAACTGTGACCCAAAGGTCTGAATAGTTTATCCTGATATACCTGGAAGGTTTCCATTGTTATCCACATCATCTATGCACGCTCCCCATCTAACGAGGAGCTGCAAACAGCCCAAGCGCCCGTGGAAAGCAGCGTAATGAACGGGCTTCCAGTCCTTCCTGTCCGAGGCATTCACGTTCTAAAGGGAAAGCAGCAGGTTAACTCATTCATTTATGAATGATGAAGGTTATAAATAGCAATGAGCTGTTCATTGTGTTGAATTATTTAAATCAAACACCATTTTTCAAAGTTCCAAGACAGGTACTTTCCACAAGTTCTTGATTTTATTTAAATAAAATGCATTGAAAAGGTGCTTTTTCAGACGTACTTCTATCACTGCAGCGGTCATTATTCCTTAAATATGCACCTGGATTGATTTGTTTAAGTTTATGTCTCCCTAATTATAAAAGAGCTGTACAGCTGCAGAAAAATCACAGCCACCACAGCATCTGATCTTCATTCAATCACATCCTCAGCGGAATGTGGTTTACTCGTGTTATTGATTCTCTGTAGGCTTTTGGATCATTTCCCTAATGTATCTTACAGTCCTAAATGCAGCTTAAGCTAGGGAGAGTTCTGTATGGGAAAAGATGCCAGCCTTTGTCTCTGCTCTAGGGAGTGCAGGTACAGGTGTCTCACCGCTCCGCCCCGCAGTATGGTGTGCAGGGTGTGAGAGTGCCCGTGGGCTGCAGCCAGGTGCAATGGCGTGCACCCACCGTCATCCTCAGCCTCTGCCTCTGCTCCATTTAGTAACAAAGCCTGCAAGAAATGCAAAGCAAAAGTTCCGTTCACAAGCTAAAAGAGCAAACATTGCCTAGCAAGGTGGCTTGAGCATATCATCTGGGCTGACCTCAGGGCTCTGACAGTGCATGAGATGAACCTGTTTGTGCACAGACAGCACAAATGAGTGCAATGGTTTCAACAAGAGTGACTTGATTCCAGATGTAAAGGCATCAAGATGTGATACTCACAGCTCCATTAGGAGCTCTCTCATCTGATCTTCGTGAGTTTGTCCAAGCTGAAGCTCTGCCCTACTTACTTTTGCTGGAGAGGAAATATTTATAGGTACCTGCATGCAAGCATCTTGCCCTCGGAGGGCTGCGAGGTGAGCTGCTGTCCAGCCTCCAACCGTTTCCTCTGTCACATCAGCTCCGTGCCAAAGCAACCAGTGAAGGCACTGCTCAACCAAAAACAACGTTTCTCAATCAACAACTCTTAGCATGTATCTGAGACACATTTCAACTATAATTTATCGCTTGCTGTTACACCTCAGACCATCACTTTGCTACAGAAAAGGAAGGCATGCCCTAGCCAAGTACTGCTGCACTGGAAGTTACAGCGGCTTCAGGCTTCCCAGGTTTCACCCAAGCGTACAAAAAAAGTGCAAATAAGTCCCTAATTCAGCCCCTGGCACTGATTTTACAGGATGGTTCTTTAATTTTATTCTTCCAGATTTAAAAGTGCCATTTAAAAGGCAAAAGCTTTAGCAAAAACAATGTGAACATGCTCGCTTGAATTCCAGTTAAAATTCCTGGCAGGAAAAGTATCATGAACCAAATGAAAGACTCATTTAGTTTTTTAGGTTCCTTTTTATCCTTCCACAGGCTAGTTTGGTTTTATTCCCTTTTTGCCAGCAGATGTTCTTGCTTGCCATGGAAAGCTTTGTAAACTGCCCAACACCAGCTAGAGGAACTGCCAACATTTGTTATTATCTATTAATTATGATTTATTGATTTCTTTTAGGCCAGGCTACAGCTCTGGTTCCTCCACTGTTTCCACCAAGGAGTTGGCAACAAATAGATGACAGAGAATTCAATATAATCTGACACCTTTGTTGCAAAGTAGGAGAGTTACCTGAAAAATGGCAGGATTTACAGAGGCAGCTAAGGGTGGGTAAGCAATCTATTTTTAGGGCTGACAAGATGATGATCAGCATTTCTTTGACAGTTTCTGTACATTCCAGAAACAGCATCAAACTTATAACTTCTTGAGTTTAGCAAGAACTTTGCATCATTTCCTTTGGGACCTGAATTTTTATAGGCTTTTTCATGGCCTTGTTGCTTCAAGGCCAGATCGCTAGAGATTGTTACAGAAAGCTGCAAGGAGAAGGTGAAGGTTGGGCTGAATACGGCAGTACAGTTCTCCTGGAAGTTCAAAACATCTGTGCAAGCACAGGCTCATTTCTCCATCAATATTCAACCATGTTACTTATTAAAATGAAATATATTAGGACTATGTCTATAGAGAATGAGGCACAAGACGCTGGTAAACAGAATGAACATGTTTTTTCATGTCACTTTTCACCAGTTTCAACCACCTGTAGAATATTTTACACATCCTGCAGGGTTTTCTAAGTGTCAGAGAAACACAGAATGGTGGGGTTGGAAGGGACCTTTAGAGATCACCTAGTCCAACCCCACTGCACAAGCAGGTTCACCTATATCAGGTCACAAAGGAACATGTCTAGGTGGGTTTTGAAGACCTCTCACAAAGAAAGAAAACATTAACCTATAAAAACCTTGCTATGTCTGAACATTTAACACAATGTTTTACCTCCAGACTTCCAGAGTGTGCAGCGCAGTGCAGCGGTGTGAATTTGTGGACTAAATCCACCTCATTTATTTGGGCTCCACTTTTTATCATTGATGCCAGCTGTTCTACATCCCCAGCTTTCACTGCTTCATGTACACTAGTGTATTTTTGCTTTTTCTTGACAGCTAGTGAGGAATAAAAGATCATTAGTCAGCTCAGCAACACTTAAGAGACAGGCAATAAGTGATGAATCAGTGTGTCAGCTTCACAGGAATCAACCAAATTGTTGGGAGTAACCTATGAGACTGAGATTTGTACCATCAGGAACTCCGAGGCTGTTTGTCAGAAACACAGCAACAGGCAGAAACCTGAGCCAGCCTTGTACCCTCCAGCCCCAGAAAAGGGCCCAAAACCCAGAAGAAAGCTGACAAGAAGCACAGAAAGAGCAGGAAGCAGAGCTACTCCATTTCTGTATGCAAATGCTGGAGCCGTCCTTGGCTCTCTTCCAAATCCGTGGGCATGACTAACTCATTAATCACATTCACAATCACAACAGCATCCAGGCTCCTCACTTGGGAAAACCAGCTCTCAGCCATCACCTCCCAGGTGCTCCACATGGCCAGGCTCCTGCTGCTGCCGCCGCCTAAGGACCTGGCACAGTGTGGCACACCACACTGAGGGGCACCAGAGCATTCACCAGGTGAGAACACCCTGTAATTGCTCAGCTAAGCTACACAGATGGCTTTTCAGGACAAGTTGATGGGAAAATTTAAGCTGCTGTAGAAAAGCAGTTCTTTATACAACATGACAGTACTGTGGCATTGCACTGTCACAGCTCACTCTTAGCAGCCCAATATTTTGCTCCCACCAGAGTCAATAACATTCTCACTGACCTCAGTGGCACAGAATCAGACGCTAAATGTAGAAGCAGTAGGACCAAAACAACAAAGGAAAACATCCATCACCAGGCCATAGGATCAAATAACTTGTGTTTTCCTTCAAGCCTTTCCACTGATTAACTACGTGACTGGAAACAACAAAAGTTACACGTATAAACCCCCTTGCAACATCTTGGGATCTTGCCAAAACTTGGAAACAAAAATACGTGATGTGAGTAGATCTAATAGCTGAGGGGGCTAACTTCAGGCAGCCAGGCAGAAGAGGAATCTAAAACAATTAGTAATCACCTTCTAGAGTAGTCATTGTTGCAGTACTAAAGTGCACTACCACTGTTTCATTCCATTTCACACTGTTAGGAGAAGTCTTGAACAGGTGAGCTGCTGTCTTGCAAGTCAAACAAGTAGGTCTTAAGGTGTTAGTGCCTCAGTTTCCCTGCCTGTGGAGGAGAAATGGTAGTAGCAGTTAAAATTGTTACAACTTTGAGATAAAAATATCTTAAAGAATATAAATGAAATATTGCATAAACATGTTTGTGATATAAGAAAAAAAAAAGCACAAAGCAGCCTTTGCAGTTTACTGGTGCCTGTTTTCATGTAATCTGTAGTGGAATAGTAGAGCTCAGGCACCTTTAGGGTTGCCACAGAGAGAAAAAGAGGGCTGAAGGTGTTTCAATAAACCAGGCTGAGTAACACAGCCCATACTCTATCACACCACTTCCAGCTCCCCCAGCTGAGCAGGCTGTGATGCTGCCCTGTGCTTCAGTTAGGATCCTGGATGCCATCCTGCAAAACACTCTATGAACAAACAGCAGCAGCACAGAAACACAGAGTAAATCAGGATGGAAGGGACTTCTGGAGGTTATCTAGTTCATGTTTCCAAGGAATATTTAAGTTTGCTGTGTAGTTTGAGTTGGTTTTTTTTTTTTTAAAGAGACAGTATCACCAGGACCTAATTTTCCCACGAGGGAGTTATTTATCATACCAAGTGAGGGTTATAGACTTCAGCACAATTACAGAGGCTTGCATCAGAGGAAGATCTGGCCAATCACACCGTTTGCCAAGTACGAATGTGTTTAACAAAATGTTCCAGTGCACCAAGTTCAAGGTAAAACCCCCCCTCCTTTTTTTTTTTTTTTCTATCCAGAAGAAAAGCAAACAACAAGGCTCAGCAGCAGAGTGAAGGTTGCGTCCCCTCTGCCTCTGGAGACCTACACCTGCTCAGAGATGGGTGCCGAGTGCTGCTGCGCGGCTCCTTGGCACAGGCTGCTACGGACGAGCTGAAGGCAGCTGCCCTGGGACTGAAGTTCAGTAAACAGCGGTTAACACCAAGTTCTGTAAAACAATCCCGACAAGCTGGTTGTGAAAGCGGAGAACTACGGGTCCCCTGGTTTTACTTGTGGTTGTTTTAATTGAAGCTGCTATCGAACGCCCATTGCGTGCTCTGAGAAGGAAGCGCTTTGGGAGGCGTGTCTGCCCGAAACGCGACTAAAGGAACTAAGAGAGGGAGAAGATTGCAGAGGACAGGGGAAAGAAGACAATTTTCGGTTTCCCAGCGTGTCTGTGACACACGTGAACAACCCTCGGCAGCGTCCCCTCAGGGCCCGGGCGGGTGAGGGCTGCTGCTGCCGCTGCTGCTGCTGCTGCTTCTTGGGGAAGAACGGGGCAAGAAGGAGCGCGGGGCCACACAGTCTCACCGTGCGATGGGGTGAGACGGCCAGGAGCCTTCCGGACCCGCCGCCGCTGAGGCGTTGCCATGGGCGCAGCGCGCACCAGGCGGCGGCGGCGGCAGCAANGGGGGGAGGGAGGGAGGGTTCGCCCGCAAGAGCTGAGATACTGTTGCTTGAGGGGTATGAAAACAGAGAAAAGATGGTGTGAGGGAGTCTGCCATGCCCGATGGTGCCTTTTCGCAGCCTTGAGCTGGTGCCTTCGTGGCACCCCTGAGGGAGAAGTGACAAACCACCAGTGAGGAACTGACCAAGAGGCAGCTAACCTGCCCATGCTTTAGAGATATGGCGTAGTGGTGGGCTTGGAAGGGTTAGGTTAGTGGCTGGACTCGAGGACTTTAAAGGTCTTTTCCAGCCAAAGCTATGATTGTGTGCTCTCTCTGTGAGATAATCAGNGAACGCCCATTGCGTGCTCTGAGAAGGAAGCGCTTTGGGAGGCGTGTCTGCCCGAAACGCGACTAAAGGAACTAAGAGAGGGAGAAGATTGCAGAGGACAGGGGAAAGAAGACAATTTTCGGTTTCCCAGCGTGTCTGTGACACACGTGAACAACCCTCGGCAGCGTCCCCTCAGGGCCCGGGCGGGTGAGGGCTGCTGCTGCCGCTGCTGCTGCTGCTGCTTCTTGGGGAAGAACGGGGCAAGAAGGAGCGCGGGGCCACACAGTCTCACCGTGCGATGGGGTGAGACGGCCAGGAGCCTTCCGGACCCGCCGCCGCTGAGGCGTTGCCATGGGCGCAGCGCGCACCAGGCGGCGGCGGCGGCAGCAAAATGGCNTAGTGGTGGGCTTGGAAGGGTTAGGTTAGTGGCTGGACTCGAGGACTTTAAAGGTCTTTTCCAGCCAAAGCTATGATTGTGTGCTCTCTCTGTGAGATAATCAGTCCGGTTGCAATTGGTGGATATGACATTGGTAGGGCACAAGAGGTTATTCTTTTTTCCTGCAATTACATAGTCCTCAGCCCCCTTAGGCAAACCCTGGAGGGAAGCTGGGTTCCTCTGATGGGGCAAAAACAGCACCCTGCCTTGCCAGAGGCATGACCCCTTTCCAATCAGATTCACAGGTGCACACCGGTAATTACACACACCAACTAAAGCCCATTCAAAGCTCAATTATCCTCCTCATTAGAGAGCTGCCATAAATCCTCTTGCTCCAACTTACAGGCCTCTTGTTAAATCCCTAGTAGACATAGTAGTTTGTTCCCTTTCAACATCATTCTACATATGTAAAGAAACCCCATCTCTGCTCATTCTCCCAACTTTCAATTTGAATAGTTTAGGGGAAGTTTATAGTACTGCAGGACACAAAGCGTCGATTGGCCAAGCCTATATCCCTGCTCTGCAACAAGTAACACAGGAGTAACTTCCAACAGCACAGCCAGCAGCCACACACACCACCATTGCCTTAGCCCTCATTCCTCTCCTTTTGTTCCTCTATGCTTCTCTAACTGAAACACAATTTAGAGTCACAACCTTAATATGAGTCAAGAAATTATTCACATCTTAAACAATGCTTCAAAGCCTTAGATGGGACGGATGCAGTCAATAGCAAAAAATACCCTCATGGCTGATTATTTCTACTTAGATCATACACTTAGGGGTGAATTCTGATCTCCAACGTATCCTCACTGTAATAACAACACTCGAGGATTCTGACATTGCTCTTGGAATTTTAGGACTTACGTCTCACTCCTAGCAGCTTTAAAAACGTTCACCACACAAATGGCAGAGTGAATAAAATATTAAACGAGTATTGTCCTACAACACACAACAGTAGGATTTCTTTGCAACTCCACAAACATGCAAGCCACGCAAACCCATCGCTGAAAGGAAAAGACTGACACTCAAATTTATGCTTAGTTTTATTTATTACATTTAAGAAATATTAACATCTCAGGATATCTGCTTTACCATCTAAGTCCAGTCATAAGCAACCAAAAAAAAAAAGGTTAATCATGTTTCAAATGAGCACTTACATTCATTCCCCCCTGTAACGTAAAGAAAAGTCTGTTCAGCTGTATTAAATCCTTATGTGTTTAATTAATGAAAAAATAATCATTAAAAATGTCTTAACTACCAGGCATCCTGGTTTGTTAGTTGATTGTTGGCACTTGTATTCACAATCAAGCACTCCTGTTGGTTTGTTAATTTTTTCCCTTCTACCACCCAGAACCATCTTTTAGGAGTTTTGTTGCTGCTGTTTGGGGGGTTTTGTGTTTTGTTTTTTTTAAATTTTAAATATCTGGATATGCAAGTTTGTTCAAATCAACTTAAAAAAGAAAAAAAACACCTATGTCTGTCTGCCTGAAGAAGTTCCTGCACTGCTTCCCTTGATAACCCAGCTACATATGGGATAACTGAAGGAAGTCAGTTGCTTTCATTTTTCTTTCTGAATCTTATTGAGCGAAAGTTCTTTTTAAATTCCATTTAAGCTGAAAAAAGTACAGAAACACTTGTCTTGATTTGATGGTGTGCATAAACTTTACACTCCATATATAGCAAAAATATCTTTTATTTATAATTTACATTTCCACAAGTGAAAATTGTACATTTTTACACATACAGTTTCATTCCATTAAATTCTCACGCATCTACAGAACTTTCACACAATGACACCTGAAACTCTGCAGGCAATAAGAAATTCAAATACAAAAATGTATTTATTAAGCAAACAAGTAGTTGAGGCCCTGCCTCAGCTGAATGTTTTTATTTCATATAAAAAGTTATTTGCCTTCCAGAATAACACAGCAACTCTTCTGTAAAAAAAAAGAAAAATGCATACTGTGGTTTATTTAAATAGACTCCTCAGGTTCTGTTTTAATGTCTGTAGATGCAGGTGTGCTCTCTTCTGCACAGGCAGCAGGGGTGTCATCAGGTTCCTCTTTGACTTTAGGTTGCTCACAGGGCTCTGGTGTTTCTTGTTTAACAATGTTCAACATTATATTTAGTGGATTTTCTACAGGAGTCTTGCTTGGAGATGGTGTGCAATCAAATGAAGATGTCTGCCAAGTGGAAGTCAATGTAGTATTAACACACATTAAAATTACCATTTTTAAGTTCTTATCCCTTTTGGTCTTTTTCAAATTACACACACACCAATAGGCACTCAGAACCCAGCTTCTACTTTATCAAGATCATAGACTCACTGAATCACAGAATGGCAGGGTTGGAAGAGACCTATTAGAGATCATCAAGTCCAACCTCCCTGCAGGAGCAGGTTCACCTAGATCAGGTCACACAGGAACGTGTCCAGGCGGATCTTGAAGACCTCCAAGGGAGAAGCCTCCACACCCTCCCTGGGCAGCCTGAGCCAGGGCTCCCTCACCTCAACAGTGAAAGATCCCAAGAAAACATTTTTTTTAACAGCATTTTTTTTTTCCACTATCACTTGGAAAAAGTGTAACCCCAGCACTAACTGAATGCTGAACACATTAAACTATTCTCTGCTATCCCCAGGACAACTGTAGCTCCCAAAGTTTTAAACATGTGCCACATCCCAACATCTATTTCCTCCATTTTTGCAAGTTCCTAAGATTATATAGGTTACTAAAAAAATAAACATGTAATGTCTTCAAACCATGCTTTTGCTTTAGTCTTGTACAACATACAAGCTGCCACAGTCCATCACAAGAAACACATCTTGGTTAAATGGTTATTATAACTTGCCATGCCCAAGGCCTTCCATTCTTTGTCTAGTCAGACAAGAGAAACGAGCAGCACGTTCTGAACACACCTGCTCCCTGCTAACTCAGAGAGCAAGCAAACAAATGAAATACAAAACCTTTCCAAAAATACGGCGGATTCACTTACATTTTGGTAATCTTCGTAGCAAGACGGATGGTAAATCTGGAAAAGAATTGTCACACATTTAAACACATAAGAATCAGTTACAGCAGGATCACCACTTATGAACAGGACAGTGACAATACAGATACCACAACTTGTCTAGAAAAACTACGGTATGAATGGGCTAGTCAAAATATAACAGGGAGATTTTGTGTATGTGTGTTTAGGAAAAGTTGTCAAGTGTTGGGAATTACATAGGTGCAGTTGCATACAGAAATAAGTGAACCAATATCTACACACACACACACACAGATAGAGATACTAATTTTTCTTTTAGCACTGGCAGAAGCCTAGTAAGCCTTTACTAATGATACCAGGACTTCATGCACTCCCAAAGGCTGAGCTATTTATGTACCTGGAAGCCAGGAAAACTACCCTGGGAATACTTTGGAAGAAAATGAGCACTTGGCCCCCTCCTTTTTTTCTTTTACTATAGTTCTTCAGGGTCTTATTGTAAGTATCACATGTAAGATCAAGATTACCTTTTCATCTACTCTGATAGCATTCTTCAGGTGCCACTCTTCCTCTTCCTCATCCCAATACTGTTCGAACTGCTCTTGGCAAATTTCACAGCTCTGGAAAGTTATTGGGAGCAAGAGAGATAAATGAGGTTGCTGCAACATTTACTGAACACATGAACTTCAAGAATCTGGTAACAGTCCAAAAAGAGCCTTTTATATGAAAATAAAGATACTAAAACTACAACATGACCCTTCTTCCACACAAACATTATTTGAGTGTAGTTTCCAGACTGAGCAATGATCACCATCTGGCCTTGAAGAATGCTGAGAAAGGTAACTTTTGCCCTTTTAGCTAGGAAGTGTCTGTAAAGCACTTTGTAACCATCTCATGCTGGTTTACTGTCAAGTAAAACAATACAATATAAGGATTTATGGCACTGTCTTCACTCTTCCCCTTAACCTGAAGTCTCACATTAAAAAAGCTGAACTGTCAGATGAAGTATGAAAGCTTTCAGTTCTTCTATGCAAAATAATCAAGTCTTATAACAAAGCACAGAAGCCACTCTTTGAAATTAAAACAAAGGCCTTCATGACTTGACAGCTAGTTTCCTTAGATGCTTCCGCATGTAACACCACTACTTGTAATGCTATCAACATTTGTGTTTGACTACTACACCAATTCAGCTACCAAAATACAGATCCAGTGGTTACTTTGACCGAGATATTTCTTTGCCCTAATGCCTATCATCTCGTGAAAAAGCAATATCTCTGTTAAAAGCCTCAAAACCCAGAGAAATCCATAAATTATTTGAATGACAAAGGACTATTTCCAACTCACTCTATTTACTCTTTAGATGGAAACATTCATTCAGCAAATTAACACAGTTTGTCCCTTTCAATTTTGCTAAAACAATGGAATGCCAATGGGTGTAGTTTTTTTTCTTTCACTACACATTTAGACTACTATTTATACCACCATCTGCCCCTGGGTTATGTACACAAACAAAACAGCCAGCAAGTGGCTGCAGAGAGGTTCAAGAGCCAAGACTTCAGTCTACATACAGCCCACTGTGTGGAGGGTAGCCCACGAGGTGGGGCTCAGTCTCTTCTACCAAGTAACAACTGAGAGGACAAGAGGAAACAGCCTGAAGTTGCACCAGGGGTGATTTAGATTGGGTAGCAGGAAAAAAATGTTCCACCAAAAGGATTGCCAAACATCGGAACAGGCTGCTCAGAGAAGTGGTGCAGCCACTGTCCCTGGAGGTATTCAAAGGATGCATAGAAGTGATGTTGGAGGACATGGCTGAGCTGTGGCCATGGCAATACTGGGTTAATGGCTGCACTCAATGATCTTAAAGATCTTTTCCAATCTAAATAATTCTGTGGCTTTGCACGAACAAATGCTGTAAACCTCTCTGGAGCATTAGACGATTCTCAGTATCTGGGCTAATAAAGGCAGCTGTAACTTACCTCCACTGCTCCAGCTGGTCCAGCAGGAACACTCTGGAACTCCTTCTCTTTCGCTGCTTCTTGTGTCTTTAACACCACCTCTTCATGAGCTTTTTCAAAGAACTGGCTTTTTGCACGTTCCTCTAGATCGGCTATTTCCTCAAATTCAATCCAGTCCTAAGGACAAAGTTCCCATTCACACTCAAGACACTGACAAATAGCTCAAAATGTTTAAAAAAATATATCTCAGAGAAGAAAAGATGTCCCCAGAGTACCCTATTTAACCAATCTTCCTTCATTACAACCCAAATGCTCCTCACGTGCATTATCACAGTGTATGTTTCTTCACATTACACTTCCAAAAAGCCTTTTCCAGAAAACAACTCCTCTCTTCCTTTTCCATTCCATTCCATTCTCAGTGTGATGAAAACAGTACCAGTAGCTTCACACTGTTCATTGTTCCTCATACAATTGCCTTTTGTATTTTGACAGGCATTTGAGAACTACTTGAAATATGTCAGACATTGCTGTTTACCAAAGACCGAGTCCTGCAATGGTCTCAATTTCAACGGCAATCCCAAAACATGGGATCCAGCCTGTGATATACCAAGACACACATTGCCTTACTTACTGTTAAACTGTAGTACCACCGCCTGTGTGTGATTTTTCTGCTAACGTCCTTTTCTGTCCTGTTCTGACGATAGTGCCAGTCTAAATGATCCGCGTAAACATCGGTCTGGGAAGTGGTGAATCTCATTCCACAGGAGTAACACTGAATTCCAGTGTACAGGCGATTTATAACACTGTCATAACGCCTACAAGAAGGACAAATAAAGTCTTAATGTTTCTTATAAAAGGGACAGGTAGGATGTTTCTCACTAAGTTGCTTCATACGCCCCCAAGAGTAAAGCAAAAGCACAGATCTGCTGCAAGGTTAAAGGACACATCATAGCTAAATTCTTCACAACTTTCCCAGTAGGATCAACTGAAACATCCAAATAACAAACAATGGGCCGATACTAACTATCCATGAGAAACTCACTAGTGTTGAGTTTCATCACCTAACAGTGAATAAAATGGTAACGCCTGCACTTGAGTCAGCTTTGCCAACTACCACAAAGGTGATAAAATTAGTAGTAAAAAAGGAAAAAACACTGACTTCGATACATGTCTCAGTATTACTGATTAAGTAGCAATACACTACTTGTCTGTGACTGTTTTCCCAGGTTAATTTTCCCCTTTTTTTCTCCCTCAAATTCTCCAAGGCAGGATAACCTCAAAAACTGTGGGTCCTCTTACCCACTAAGTGACTTACAATCTTTTAAAAACCTCTTGGCTGTCTTGGCTTAACTACCTAGACACTACCACCTCGTTACTGCACTGTAAACTCATGTCAGTATACGCACTGCCTAAGTTCTTCAACTGTGAAGTTAGTGAGGTCTGGAACGTTTTGATCTTCATTCTGGTCATCATCTTCCTCTTCAGCACCTGGCTGTGCCGATGTTTCATTCGCTTCTAGAAAGCATAAAGAGATTGTTTTATCAACATTTCAGTACATCACCCGAAAGAAATGACATGCTCCTGGGAAGTCACTTATGTTTAAATAGTAATAAATATAATCTGACTATGCTAGAATATAATCAGGCATCTTCTGACATCACTAAACAGTGTTTCACCTCAATCCTTAGCATTAAAATTCAGTCTCGAGAGACACAGAAATATTTCACAAACTGACAAGAACCTGATTATAGTAAAGAACAAGTTACTGGGGCACAGTACAAAAGACAAAATCAACCAATCGCTCTGGACAGCTGAAGTGTAGAAACTAAAGGAGATAAGAGGAGTTTGCTCCATCACATACATTACATTCTTTCCCCAAACCAAAGTTCAGTTTAAAACAAAAAACACACAAGTTCACAAAAGTTCTTATACTTAGCTTTAAACTTCAGCTGTGGATATACTGAGTAGTTAGAACATATTGAATCTACATACGTGCTGAAGTGGAATCAGTTTTGGACAGTTTGAGGATCCCTGTTGACAACAGTTTAGCAAACAGTTCATTGACATCAAGCTGTCCAAGGTGGTTATCAGGATATGAATGTGGAAGAGCTCCTGGGGAAAAAACATTGACATGCAAAGAGACAAAGGTTAGCATCAGAAATTGACTTCACTTGTATCAGTGTACTTCACATTTTCCCTTCTGCCTGTTGTTTCTTCCATTTTTAACTTCAAATTATTTACCAGATCTCTTTGCTTTGTCTAGTCCTTGGCTAGTTTCTTCCCTTGCAACAGCTTCCTTCATAATGGGACCCTAAAGTGCTCTCTAAACTGGTTGTCCTCATAGAAATTCCTACCGGACAGTGTTTGTCAAAAGGCAGTATTTTCCTTAATTTATTCTTAAACATTCCACCAGGACCAATCTACTTCACCGCTCACTTTAGTCATTTATGGTTTCTTACATGCTTTTCATTCCTAACCACTCATATACCAAGAATGCTTAGATGCTATGGCAAATGTCAGCCAGACCTACAGACTGGTACCTTCCAGAAAAGTAGATCAAATGTGATTACCAAAGCCACATGGTTAACGAAGACTAATCAAAGTCTTCACTGTTTGAGGAAAACCCTTGAAGAGATGAATGCACTACAGCAATCACTCTAATGGAGGCTTCCTTTACTCCTCACAGACCTAGTCCACCAGTACACTGTAAAAGGGCAACTTTTATGGCCACTAACAAACAGAACAACCCCAAAGAAATAAAAGGAAGTAATTTTTGTTACACACCTGCTGGGTTCTGAACAAAACTTCCAGGATTTGGCAAATACTGTTGACCTTGGCCATAAGGCCCTGGTTGTGCAGACATGAGAGAAACCTGTGAAAGTAAACATTTAAGTACTTTTTGTATAATACTTTTTCATATTTTTATCATTAACTTCTAGAAGTTTCTCTACAATTCTATACATATTAAACTCTTTCCAGGAGTGAACCACGTCGATTTGACGTTGGCAGGACCACAAATGACTACCCAACTTTTCTCTCATTTTCCTTTCCCACCAGAAAAATCTCAGAACACATACTCATTTTGTCTAACATTTAAAAACCAACTTTCTTCTCTCTATTAAGAGTTCAGACACATAGTGACCTCCCTTCAAATCACTCTTGTTCACCAAAACAGTGCTCATCAGGAAGAAACCTGAGGAACCAGTAAATGTCCATTAACAATTGCCATAATTAATTCTTATCTATGACTTGAAATAGCCTCCACTATAAAAAAAGCATTTGGGGGACAGGAGTGTTCAGTAAACCAACTGCAATAAGCTTCAGCTAGAAAAATAGGTTTTGTAACACACCTGTAGTAAAAATGGTGGTTTTCTTCTAAGTAGCTCTGTTCTGCATTTACAAATTAGAATTTTATCCCATTAGAGGTCAGCAGGACACATTACCTGCTTTCAAACAATCACTTAACTCTTCATGTTCAATTACTACCCCCCAAATTAAAAATGCTCTCTAAAATCTGAATGGTATGTCTTTCATTGATGTAAAGTATCGCTTTCCCCTTTGGAAGGGAATATTTCTAATAGGCAATAGCAAAGAGAAATTAACTCATAAAGCATTGCTTCTGTTGAGATAATTTTAGAAGACTGTAGTTCAACCATGTCCACACCTTTCTCAATTCCCCCTAGTTATGATTATCTCTGTAAAAGTGGCTTGTCACCAGTGCTAACAGCTGCAAAAAGACAGCAGAGTTATTTTGGTCCATTCTAACTAGAAAAAATAATGTGTATTTACTAACATTCCCTTCCATGCTTTCTATGGAATTCACTTTAGGGAAGTTTAATGACAACACAACAGGCTTCCAATTGTTTTTCAAGTTAAAAAGACCCACTTGATTGGCATATTCTGAGCTACAAAGTGACTGTAAAGAACCAGTTTTGTTTCAATCTTTAAAAATCTATCTAATCTAATCTGCATTATCTACAAACTGCTCAAGAAGGATGACTTTTATTTTAGCTTGAAACTGGCACCCAGTCTGCCAGCTCTTCAGAAAAACCTTCAATTAAGCCTGTTAATTCTCCACAAATAAATCCACCTGCAAGCAAAACATTTCACACAATCCATCCTTACCTGATTACTTCCCATGGGCATATTACTGAAGTTTCCATATTGAGGGCCCTGCAGACCTTTTTCATCGAAGTAATGCCCCGCTGCTCTCAAGGGGAAATTCTGTGCTCCTGGGCCAGCCGGCCCGTTGAAATTTGGTCCGGGTGAACCATCAAACAGATCAAGTCTCTGGAACTGCATCCCGTGAGCTGGCCCGTTGTAGCCCTGGCCGGGGTGGTCGACAAATGGCCCTCCTTGGCCATAGGGGGACATTTCTAGTCTTGAGGCAGGGTGGTTAGCTACATTTTCGAAACGTGCACCTTGAAGGCCAAGGGGCAAGTCGAATCTAGAGGCTGGCTGGTGAGGTCCGTCAAATCTTTGAGGTATGGCTGTATCGAATCGCGGTTGTGCCTGTTGGCCGGGTGCCCTTTCAAATCTTGGGCCAGGCTGTCCATGAATTCCATCAAATCTTTGCAAGAGCGACAGCTGTCCAGGCTGCCCATCAAATCCGGCTGCGTGGCAACCATCGAATCTCGGACCGGCCCGACCCAGAGGACCATCGAACCTCAGTCCGCTGGCTCCCTGGTGTACTGGTCCGTCAATCAACCTAGGACCTACACCCGATGGTCCGTGTGGGCCTTCCAATCTGAGCCCAGCACCCGATGGTCCATGTGGCCCCATAGGCTGACCATGTGGCCCCTCAAATCTGAGGCCACCTCCAGGTTGACCATGGGGCCCCAATGGCTGTAAATGTGGCCCTTCAAACCTGAGGCCACCTCCTGGTTGACCATGAGGCCCCAAGGGCTGACCATGGGGTCCCTCAAACCTGAGACCACCCCCTGGTTGACCTCGAGGCCCCATAGGTTGACCATGAGGTCCCTCAAACCTGAGAGCACCTGAAGGCTGACCACGGGGACCCTCAAACCTGAGACCAACTCCAGGTCCTTCAAATCGAGAACCACCTACAGGCTGCCCTGCGGGCCCTTCGAACCTCAAAGGCCCAAGAGGTCCCTCAAACCTCAGTGGACCTCCACCAACCTGCCCTGGGGGTCCTTCAAACCTCAGAGCTCCTGCCAGCTGCCCTGGTGGCCCATCAAATCTTAGCGCTGCAGTTCCTCCTGCTCCTGCCAGCGGTCCATCAAACTGAGATGCACCCGCCCCCACCAAAGGCCCCTCAAATCTCAAAGCAGCCTGTCCAGGTGGTCCATCAATTCTAGAACTTGAACCGGCAGCAGGCCCATCAACAAAAGGACTTCCTTGTCCATCTACCCCAACCCTTGCAGCAGCTGGTCTAGGTGAGCCATCAAACAGAGCTCTGTCTTCCATCAGTGCACTTATCCTCTGCTTTGCTTCAATGCCTCCAAATCTTGCTCCTGGACTTTCTGGAAACGGCGCTTTCTCTGGATCCTCATACCTGGCTCTTTTGAAACGTTCGCTGAACGGTGATCTCGGTTCCTCTCGAGCACCTAAAAATGCACAGCACAGAACCAAACAGATAACCTGCTTATTTAAATGTTGCCAGTTGCTTAACAGATGTAAACAAAGAATGCAAAAGCACCTACCAGCTTGGCCAAGCAGCGGCCTTTCCTCACGATTATCAAATCTGCAGATGGCATCACCATCTATTTTCTGGAACTCTGCTGTGCTTTTCCCTTGTTGTCTCAGAGCATCTCTAAACTCATCCGATTCTGCCCAACTGTCATAAGGATCGAAACTCTTGGAACCTCTTGCTCCTTTAGTAGCATTTTGCTCCTCGAGTCTCCGGCGACTCTCAAGTGGTGACAAGTTATCAGCAAAAGGTCTGTTAGTGCCGCTTACAGGAGAGTGTCTCCTTGACCTTTCCCCAAACGGCTCTTTTCTGTCAAACTGAGCTCCACGCTTGGCTTTTGCTTGCTCACATTCAATTCCAGAAAGCAACGCATCAGGTATGTGATAATCCAATATATCTTCAGGATCCAACAGGTCAAGTCGTGACAAGGAATGCTGAACTTGTGTTCTTTTCAGTTTAGCTTTGTGTTCATAATAGGTTAATTCTGCATCTGAGAGAAGAGGTTTCTTCTTCAAACCGCCTTTTTCCTCTGTAGGGCTGTCCCAGACATTGCACCTGTGCTTTCCCTCCTGATACTGGAACAGCTGCCGGATCTGATGAGCCACCACGAGGAACTCATCTTGGGTTATTTCACCAGATGTTAAGCGCTCATTGGCCTGTAATATAAAGTTATAAGTTTAAACTTACAAAAAGAAAAGTACACTATAAGCCAGGACACTTCTATGAGGACACGTTTCTTAATATTACCTTCTTAAGCAGTTCTCTTTTGCTTGCAGATGTCAGTTCTTTGGGAATCTGTAAATTGGCATCCACACTTAGCCGGTGCTGCTGCTTTGGTGCTCGGGGTGACAGAATTCCTTTACCAGCAGGCCAGTTTTCCCGGTGTCTTTGGTGAGGGGATTTACTTGCTTGGTGCTCTTCATTCTGCTGTGAGCTGAAAACAATAAGTTTAAAATAAAGGTTAAATCTTTTTTCAGGACAGAACTGTTGCATTCCTGTTAGAAGTGATCACAGCAAAACTTCACCATCACCTTAGAAGGCAAATATCCATCGTTTCCATATTTCACTACTAAAAATAATTTACATGTATCAAATTTAACAATCTGAACATTGCCTCCCAAAGCCAACTATACTGAAAGTCAGCAGCAGAATTCCCACTGACTTCAGAAAGAAGTTGTTTCAAAGACAGTTAACTTACTTTTTGTTTTCTTCCCAACCAGATTTCCACCTCTTGCCTGATTTGGATCCTTGCCAGTTTTCTGCATTCTCCTTTGGATCAGGAGAAGCTTTTGTAGAATGCTGGCTTGCTGTTTCTTGAGGTCTGTCCTCTTGGGCTTTTTTCACCCTCCTCGGATCTCGCACCTCTTGTTTAACATTTCTCTTGTTGGAATTTCTTTCATCTCTTGCTGCTGGTGTGCCTTCTTCAACATGAGACTGCTTAGGGCCTGTCTGACGTATCTTTCCAGTTTTAGGAGTTGATGAAGTAGGAGATAAGCTTCTAAGTCTTCTTTTGGGTGACCTCCTATCTCGTCTTTTTGGAGAATGTGTAGATGGTGACCGTGCCTTAGGAGAGCGTGATCGTGACCGTTTCCTACCACTCGATCTTCCTTGTTTTCCACTCTGTTTCTCTGACTCCTCTGTAGTCGTGTCTTGTTTAGGAACAGCACCATTAATTACCTTATTTCTGCTGCCTGCTGGTCTGTGTTCACCTGTCTTATGTTCCTCTTTCTCCTTTTTCTCTGTATTTCTCCTCTTTTCTTTCACCTCATCCTCTGACTTATCCTGAAGATGTCTTTTCAGTCTCGGATCCCGCTTACTAATTTCAGATACTTTTGTGCTTTCACATTCCTGGGGCTTATTATCTTTAGTATTGGGTAGCTTATTTTTCAAAGGAGATGGTGACTTAGATTTCGCTTCTGACTGGTCAAGTTCTTTCTTCTGTGTTTTCTCACTTGCTTTCGATTTTTCTTGCTTTGTTGAATTTTGCTTTTCAGCCTGGGTTGTTTTGTTTGCCTTGGTATCAGACTGACTACTCGTGTTTGACGGGAATTCTTTCCTATGAGGCTGATCTTTGGAATGAGAAGAATGCTGAGATGTTCTATTAAGTCGAGGATCCCTATTTACTACTTTGAGATCGTGAAGTGGAGGACTTGGGGATGGTTTGTTTTTTTCAGGTTGCACAGTAGTCTGGTGAGGTGGTTTAACTGTCACAGGAGGTGAGGGAGACACATGTGGCTTGGAAGGTGCTGGAACGGAAGGTATAGTTGATGATCCCTGCTGAACACTAAGAGATACAGCCTGAAACAGGAAAAAAAAACCAGCATTAATCTGCAGGACACAACTCCCAGCTTTGAAATGCTCATATAATGTCTTGAACTCAAAAGTATAAATAGGAATATCACAGAAGTCATGACATTGAGCCATTGAACTGAAAATGACCCACTAATTGCTAATGACAAGTGCTACAAAAATGCAGTACCATTATAAAAGATTGAATTAAAACACACTCCAAACTCAGCACTCTGAAGTCAATACTGCAAAATACATCATTTAGGCATTTGTCATGGTTTTGTCCAGCCAGGGACAAAGAGCCATGAGGCTGCTCGCTCACTCCTCCCGCTCCCAACAGAAAAGGGAGGGGAACCGGAGAAAAAGGGAAAACCCACATAGGTTGAAATAGGAAAATTTTAGCAGAACAGCAAAAAAGTAGTAACAAGATCAGGAATAGAACAGTTTTAACAGTAAATGAGGGGATACCCAAAAGGAATGGTGCGTGCTGCAGTTGCTCATCACCCAGGACCTGACACGACCGCTCCCGACTGGCAGTTGAACCCACGGCTCTGCAGTGCTGCCCCCGACCAGCTCCCTGCACAGCCAAACCCATGGTTCCACAGCACCCTTCCCCACTAGCTCCCTGCCTGTATGTACTGGGCACGACATCAGTATGGCATCGAATGCTTGTGTTGGTCAGCCTGGGTCAGTTGCCCATGCTGTACTCCTTCCTACTTTCTCATTGAAGTTAACCCTATCCTAGCCCAAACCAGAACATTCCATCTCTTATTCTATACCATCTACATCATGCCTAGTTTCACATTGTACAACATCTAACCACCACACTTCCTCTCCCTGAAAAAATATGGGCACACAGAGAGAAGTGTATCACTCAGTTTATAGGCCATTCCCCTAACCCTCCCCATTGAGACTATTTAGTCCATAACTTCAGGTCTTAATTTATCATCAATCCTTTGCAGCAGGACAAATGCGGAGGTGGGGGGGGGGTGAGACTGGTCATTGCATGCAGTATCGGGAGTTCGCTGCTGGTCTATTAGGTGTGTCTTGTCTGTAAGTTGAAGGGCATTGATCTTGAGGATGTCACTGGGCACCAATTCACATTCCACCATTCTGTGTCTTGATCATCCAGGTCCATCCTTCAGTGATCTGGGTGGTTTTTACTGCAGTGTCAGTGATATGGCATAGAGCAACTACAGTAATGGTGACATACAACAGCAAGGTTGTTTAACAACTAACATAATACAATTCAATTCATGGGATTCACAGGATATTCTCACCCAAAATCAAATTTCCTTGAGGCACACACTGAATTTCCCCACCCTTGTGCATCACCCAGGTCCCTGAGAAAAACAATCCCACAAATGGGTTTGCCTTTACCCGAGGTAAGACTCACCCAATCCGCTTTCCCCAACAGATCTTTTATGTGCACTACAGGGACTTTATCCCCTTCTACAGTGTGTAAAAGTTCCAATTAGGCAGGGCCAGCTCTACTAACAGATCCTCTGGAGCTGACTAACCAGGTGGCCTTCACTAAATGTGTATCCCAATGTTTCAATGTCCCACCCCCCATTGCTCTCAGTGTGGTCTTCAATAGTCCATTGTGTCACTCATTTCTTCCTGAGGCAAGTGCATGATAGGGGATGTGAGAAACCCATTCAATGCCGTGCTCTTTGGCCCAGGCATCTATGAGGCTGTTCTGAAGTGTGTCTCACTGTCTGATTCAGTTCTTTTTGGAGTGCCATGTCGCCAGAGAGTTTTCTTTTCAAGGTCCTGCATGGTGCTCTGGGCAGTGGCATGAGGCACGGGGTATGTTTCCAACCAGCCGGTGGTCACCTCCAGCACTGTGAGCACGTGGCGTTTGCTTTGGCGAGTCTGTGGCAGGGTGATGTGATCAATCTGCCAGGCCTCTCTGTATTTTTATTTCTGCCATTGCCCTTCATATCACGTGGGCTTCCACCGTTTGGCTTGTTTGATTGTAGCACGTCTCACACTCATGGACAACCTGTGTAATGGTGTTCAAGGTTAAATCCACCCCTCTATCACGAGCCCATCTGTAAGTGGCATCTCTTCCTTGATGACCTGAGCTGTCATGGGTCCACTGAGCTAAAAATAACTCCCCCTTGTGTTGCCAATCCAAATCTACCTGACCTACTCCAATCTTTGCAGCGTTGTCCACTTGCTGGTTATGCAGATACTCTTCCGTGGCCCTGTTCTTAGGTTTGTGGGCATCTACATGGTGCACCTTCACAATCAGCTTTTCCAGCCGAGCTGTGGCGATGTCTTGCCATATTGGGGCAGCCCAGTCGGGTTTGCCCCAGCGTCGCCAGTTTTGTCTCCACTGCTGTAACCACTCCCACAGATCATTTGCCACCATCCACGAGTCAGTGTACAGATAAAGCCTCAGACATTTTTCTCGTTCAGCAATGTCTAAAGCCAAGTGGATGGCTTTTACCTCTGCAAACTGACTGGATTCACCATCTCCTTCTGTAGCTTCTGAAATTTTGCACAAGGGACTCCACACAGCTGCCTTCCACCTCCGATGCTTCCCCACAGGACGAAAGGGCCCACTGGTGAACAGAGTATACTGCTTCTCATCGTCTGGATACGTCCTCATACGACGGGGCCTCTCCAGCACGTGGCGCCTCCTTTTCTGGTGATATTTCACTGTCTCCACACTCTGGCCAGTTCGTGATCAATCTCAGAATTCCAGGGCGGCTAGAATTTCCTACACGGGCTGTGTGATCAGTGCGATCCACTTACTCCATGTAGCATCAGTTGCATGATGTGTGGAGGAGGCCCTCCCTTTGAACATCCAGCCCAGCACTGGCAATCGGGGTGCTAGGAGAAGTTGTGTTTCTATGCAGATCACTTCTGACTCAGCTTGAATTCCTTCATACGCTGCCAGTATCAACTTCTCAGTGGCCTCGGATCCTCTGTATTCCCAACTCCAGAGCCCAAGGGGTCAGCCTTGAGTCTCCCCAGGTGCTCTTTGCCAAAGACTCCAAATAGGGTCATTCTTCCCGGCCGCAGTGTGGAGCACATTTTGAACATCTGGTCCTGTCTGGACTGGCCCAAGTGCCACTGCATGAACAATCTCCTGGTTAATTTGATCAAAACTTTATTGCTGTTCAGGACCCCATTCAAAATCATTTTTCTTCCGTGTCACGTGGCAGAGAGGGCTCACAATCACACTGTAATTTGGAATGTGCATTCTCCAAAAACCCACAGCACCTAGGAAAGCTTGTGTTTCCTTTTTGCTCGTCGGGGGAGGCATGACTGCAATTTTGTTGATCGCATCTACTGGGATACAGCACCATCCATCCTGCCATTTTATTCCTAAAACCTGGATCTCCTGCGCAAGCCCTCTGACCTTACTTTGCTTAGTAGCATAACCACCCTTCAGAATTTAAATTACTTCTTTGAGGGGGTATATTTCCTTCACATCTGACAAAAGTCTTCTCCAGAGGCTGAGGATTTCTGTCTTTCTTCCAATTGCCTTGTCAATGCCGCCATCCTGGGACAGGGAGTCCAGCTGCCTGACTTCCCTGCCCTTCAAGTCCAAGCTGTTGGCCCCATTCTCACAGCATTGGAGCAGCCAGGGGACAATGAGCTTGCTTGGGTGGCAGCTGTAGTCCTTTCGCACTTCTCACAGTTTGCTCAGGGACAAGGACCAGGTGATTATCTCTGGTTCTGACTCTTCCTCCCGCTCCCGTGATGACCCCGGTTCATCCTCATCCCTCACAAGGCAAACTTGAATTTTTTGTGTGTTTCTTTTTCTGGACAGAAGCAACTGACACTGGCATAGGCTGATCCTCTGATTCAGAAACAGTGTCTGCTGCTGGAGTTGGGGCAGCAACAGTGTCAGCTGCCTTGGTTTGAATAGCCACGGTTGTTGCTAGGGGGAGGTTCCTAATCTGTACAAGTAAAAAACTCTTCTAATACCTGTTCATATTCTTCTGTATGTCAATCCCTCCATAGCTACCCAACCTCATAACAGTCTGAAAAACAAATTTTGCAACCCTACCCAAGAAAAATACCCTACCTAGAGGACAGAACAATAAAACCACGATGGCTGGGACATCCCAAGTGTATTCTGAATTGTCAAAAGCTATTGCAGTTAACCTGCACGAGTAAGAGAAGACAGAAAGGAGGGAAAAATAACGTCCCTCCATTTTTCCCATGAATTGAGTGCCATTAGTATCACTAAATTCCAAGAGGAAAAGTCCAAGTTGCATGTACAAGTACTGGCTTAGCTCCATACCCAGTGATATAACCATACCAGAAGCCAATATCAACCAGTATATCAGAATGAGTGTTTTTGTCCATTTTCTGAATGCAATAAACGATATCACAGACAATACATAGTTCATATGACAAATTATTGGCCAACACCATGTAATCAATCAACATTGTGATAAGCAACTTTTTTTTTTAACTACTATCATAAATGTACACAAGAAACTTGTTTCAGCCCACTCTGTCTTATTTCAACCCTGCGGGCCCCACTTTGGGCACCAAATAATGTCGTGGTTTTGTCCAGCCGGGGACAAAGAGCCATGAGGCTGCTTGCTCACTCCTCCTCCTCCCGGTGGAAGGGAGAGAGAAACCAGAGGAAAAAGGGAAACCCCATGTAGGTTGAAACAACAACAGTTTAATAGAAGAACAACAAGAAGTAACAAGATCAGGAAAAGAACAGTTCTAACAGTAAATGAGGGATTATACAAAAGGAATGGTGCGTGTCACAGCTGCTCACCACCCAGGACCTGACATGACCGCTCCTGACCCGCAGCTGAACCCGCGGTTCTGCAGCGCTGTCCCCGACCAGCTCCCTGCCTATATGTACTGGGCATGATGTCAGTATGGTATCCAATAGCTGTTGGCCAGCCTGGGTCAGTTGCCCATGCTGTACTCCTTCCTACTTCCTCATTGAAGTTAACCATATCCTAGCCCAAACCAGGACTCGTTCTCATTACAGCTCAAGGCAACTAAGCTGTAAATTATATGATCTTATTTTTGTACTGCTACACTTCACAGTTGCTTTAGTTAGGTAACAACTGTCAAGACAGCACGACTTTCAACAATAAATGTTAATTACAGCTTAGCTGCCATCTTCAGATGGTGGCATCAAACCAACCTGATCTAATGAGGAAATTGACTTTTATTTCCAACCAACAGGTTTCCTTGTTCTGCAAAAGGAAACAGATTTTTAAAGAGCCTGGCCTGTTGTGATCCACATGGAGAGGCAGAAAGATGACGACGACAGGCTGGCTTCAGTCCAGAAAGAAATTAAAAGCAAAAAAAGACCCCAAGAATTCCACTTCTTTTAACCTGTATTTTGAGAGTAATTCTTAAAAGTTTATAGGTAACAAATACTATTCTGAAACTCCACATCAACTTGCACTGCTCTGGCCCTAAAAGAGCCACACACTTGCCCAACCTGATGCGGTGCTTTAGCCCTAGCTGAACAAAATAACCACACCACACAGTTACTCACTCCTTCCCACCTTAGCACAATGGAGAGGAGAATCAAGAGAGTTGTAGAACTTTGCGGGATGAGATCAGGACAGTTTAACAGAACAGCACAAAGAGCTGCAGCAAGATGCGCAGTGTAAGTGCTCTATGCGAAGTGTAAGTGCTCGGTGCAGGTGCCAGACAGCCCACGTGATGTCGCCAGGGATGGCCCAGTCTGGCCACGTCACCTGGCAGAGGCCAGGCCGAGTTAACCCTATCCTGGCCAAACCCAGGACACGTGAAGAAAAAGCTACTGTTCTGCAGCTACCAGGGTAGCTGCAGAGAGACTCAACTGTAAAGTTTTATCAACTATCCTACTCACCAACTGTGCTTTAGTCTGTTCCAGCTCCAGCTCTAATTTTTTTTGTTGAAGCTCTAACAACTGCTTTTGCTTTGCAAGCAATTGCTGCCTTATCAGTTGCTCCTGTGTCAAATTCTTTTGTATTTCAGGAACAGCTGGAGGAGTAGAGGCACCAGAATTGACAGCAGAGGTAGGTCCAGTAGATTCCTCTGGCTAAAAACAGAGTAAGAAAAGTTACATTTAAAATCCTGATGGAAATCAACTAACTCCATCTCCCTTCACCATTATCACGATCCAATTCTCGGATTAATTTGTGTAGCAGTCATAAATTGCATTTTTAATGCAAATTATAACAACGCAGAGCTTTTGCCCCACTGGAAATTTGCCTGCTGTGACAGGTGTATGTCATTGAACAGAAATTCACTAGTATTCCAAAATCCAGAATACAGTTTTGAATTATAAAAAACAAACCCATCAAATACTCTGAAGTCGGGAAGTCCCATTACCTCTCTACAAAGGCCAGATACTCTATTCTTAATATACTACATAGTCAAAAAGCAGCACACAAGCAATGAAAACTACACGTGTTACCATTGGTTCAGACAGTAGGCAGAAGAACTTACCGATTTATTTAAAAACTTAGGATTCACATGGATGCTAGAAGTATTCACATTTGGGGGCAGAGGCTTAATTGGCCAAGCAGGATCTAACGAGTTGACTCTGACATCAAGTGCGTACAGTTTCTTCAAAGGAAAAATATCATCCCACGTGGAGCGTAACTTAAATAAACTTTTCCTAGTATTTTCATCCACCTAAAACAATAAAACAATTCTATGGCTTGTTAAGTTAATAAAAAAAACAATTTCTTAAAACTTATCTGTAGCACTCAAGATTTATTTCCTACTTCTATCAACAGTTTTCCATTTTAACATACTGAATGGCTACACAGAACTGATAGGCAGTGCAGATCACACATCTATACCAACAGGACCAGTAAAAGAGAAGTTCAAATGCAGAATTGCTGTTTCAAGGCCATTTGAAGGTTTTATTATCATTCTGTCAACTTTCTTTCAACTTTTCCATTACCAAAATTCTCACTCTACTTGCCCAATTTCTGTGGAAAAAATACAGTAACAAAAATATTGAAAGGCAACAGCCTCTGAGAGAATACATTATTGAAGTGTTTGTGCTGAATGGAGCAGAACGATGACAAACCAGGAAAGAACAAACTTTGTCAACAGAGAAGGTGTTTTGCTCAGCTGTTTAGCCACTGAAGGATTACTTTTTAAATCAATGCAACAAAAGGGGCTATCAGCTAAAATGAACTGTATTTCAGTTCAGCTGCAAGATCAGACTCATCTATGAGCCACAGACTGAGTGCACTTGTAGGACCAGGGCCCATCTTATCTCTCCACAAACAAGTACTCTGGATTATCTCAAGAAAGGTGAGTCAGAAATAGCAACAGTACAGCAAAATTTAGTTCATTTTGTAACTTGAGCAGCTGAACTGAACAAGAGAAAAACATCTGAGCACAAGACACATGCAGCTGTCCTAACGTCCTGATTCACTCACTGACTGCACGGGTTCTGTTGCAGTTTGTTTATAAGGTGTTACAGTGAGAGAGAGAATAGTCTGGGAATTTTGAAGGTTCTTTTGGGAAAGAGCAGGAACTTCAACAAAAATAATTCATACTTGGCTATTAAGAGTGGTGCCTCTATATAATTTTCAATGAGAGGGTATGAAGCAAAAGGTGCAGAAATGACTGAGCAAAAGTTTGGAACTTCATCAAGTGTCTGAAGACACCTTAGTGACCATTTACTGATGCAACAAAATCTGTGACAATGTCAGTCCTCTAATCCTACTCGCACCTTTTAACACAGCCAACTGAAGCTAGTGGAAGTAACTGCCACTTTACACATTTAATTAATACACATTATTAAGTTCTACTTAGTTCAGTAAAAACTCTGAAAATTAGTTATTATCCAGAGCTCCAGAAGCAGCATTAAATGTAACTCAGTCAAAGGACATTCACAAGTTAATAAAAAAACAAGTGTCTATCTATCTAATCTACATACAGGAGTTTAAGTCTCCTGTGGTCCCTGTTACAATCTAGTCCTTACTTCATCTGCCTTTTACATCCGCAAACCATATATACAGCATACTGGGATCTCAGATCCTCACTGAGATGTAATGACAGATACATGCACAAAAGCTACATTCATCTCACTCATATGTAATGCCGCTTTCTTAAGAGCAGATGGGAGACCACAGAAGTTAACCCTTTATTTGTCAGCCAAATTAAATTACTTCTCTGTGTTGAAATACTAAGAGCAAAAATGAAAAGACATGGCAGCAGTTTTCCACGATGAATGAAATTCAAACACATAATTGTTAAGGCAATATAAAGCGATACATTCAGAGACCCTTTCCCCTCCCCAGCATTATTTTTTCAAATCACAGATCCCCAAGAGAGAATCAGGTGTCAGTGCTATTCACTCTTCACAGTTTAAGCACTCATATTGCACATCATTGATTAAGTAAATCAGACAAAACTAACTCCAGGAGACACAAGCTCCAAGAAATCCACAAGAAACTGATTCTCAGTCTATTCTTGGTATAAACGCTATTTACTACCTTAAAAATAAACCAACAATTCATAATTAACTGGTCTATACATTACAAAAAGTGCATCCAGCTAAGCAATCTGTAACCAAAACACTGTCAGTAAAACCTTGCCTGGATAGGAAAATTACAATGAATTATAAAATGAACCAAATTATATTAAGACTTTGCATCTTTCAGCTAACATGTCATTTACATGCTTGACAGCAGCAAGAACGACCTTCCACAGCATAGAAACGGTACTGAGGTTAATAAAAACCAATCACCCTCCCCAAGAAAACCCACAACTGAAAGCATGTATTTATTTTACCAGGAACAAATTTTGCTTAGAATACAGAACTTTTCTGAAAGTGTATATACCTTTTCAAATACACAAATAAATGTTGCAACTAGGTTTTTAGTAAATGCAGTGAGATATTCTCTTCCCACGTTCTTGACAATGGAATCCATAAGGTACATAACGGGGAGCTTCTCTGATGCAGGAGCCTGGAGTAATAAGAAGAAACTGAGAAGTTTAGTACAACAAAAACATATTTTAAGCCTTTTAAATAAAGGGGATTACCAATCCTAGAAATACAGACCTCTCTTTTTGGTTGCCACTATAAACACCAAGGGATTTGGCTTGGGTTTTTTTTTTGTGTATATAAAAACTTAAGATGGAGAATTGTTACTCAGTTCAAAGTATAACGCAGTGGGTCTATCACACACACCAAAAAAAAAAGAGAACACCTTAGGTAATTTTGTTTGTGTATCAAAGCTTTGGGAAAAAAGGCAAAAAACATTAAAAAAAAAGAAGAAGAAAAAAAAAAGCCCACAAAACAGTATTGCTGCTAGTGTACTGAGGGTAACTTTTCAAAACACGCTTGAGAAAGTAGCTTTAAGTTAAGCAGGAAGCAATCCTTAGCATTTCAAGGAACTTCTAAAAAAGCAGTTCACGATTTGGACCTCCCAAATGCTTGTTTTGCTGGATTTCACAGACCACTAATCAGACTTCTGGCAAACAGCCCCAATTACTGAACTTCTGCAGGCATAGATGGCACATGGAGTATCACAGTCTTTTCATAAACCACAAGAAGAATAGGTCACAACTATTCCATTGTAATCCAAACAGACGGAGCCAGGAGTCCCGCTCTCTTTTGGCACTTAACAGTTCAGATTTCCAGAGTGCACGCAAAAAGGCACAGTCACAACAAAGTTCAAGATCCAGACAAAACTCAGTCATCTAGTCGGCCAGGTAAACGTACAGACAAGTTCAGGAACTGCTACCACGATTTCCAGGGAAGGGAGGTCTTCAAACTCTGGATGCATCTTTGCTACAAAAGGAGGCTTGGGTTTGGTTGTTTGCTTTTGGGTTTTGGCTGATTTGGTTTTAAATCCATTTTCAGAATAGTGTGATAGGAGTGTGGAGATGTTGGACCGCTACAGCGACTTCTAACGTACACAAAGCATTACCGGCCCAAATCAAGCCAAGTTTCATGCCCACCACTGGCTTTTCACACAGCACAGTTCCAGCAAACACCAGCAAGTACACAGACTTGTTGAAGAGGACAACGTGAAAGACAACACACCACAAGGCGTGTGTTGACCATGATCCCCTGAGAAGAGTATCCACTTGTAATACTTTTAAGTCCCACTCACCAGCCCGTAAGCTCAGGATAAAAACCAGGATAACTTCTCTCACTGCTCATTTTAAACAGGCTACCAGGGAAACTAACACCACCTTACTTCTCAGCCCCATTGTCCAGACAAGTGTGTGGAAATGCTCTTGCTTTAACAGTTTCAGATTTGATTCTGTCCCATTTGAAGTGGCTCACAGAAGGGCACCAAGTCAACAATACTTTTATATGGGTAAATCACAAATGTTTCCTTGCCCTTAAATGTGTATCCATTTACCAGGACCCAAAACTTAGTATTGAGAGGGCAGAATTCCTTGTTAGTTAAGGGAAGGTGGCAGGGGAAGGGGGAGGCAGGCTGTCACTGCCTTTGAGCATACTGAAAAAAGTAAGAACAGGCAGGTGGTGCATCGTGTACATTAAAAGACAGAGAACAGCAAGTTAGTTGGAACTAATTGCAGCACATTAAAAGTCTATCTTACACTATGACACAATACTGAGCTGTAAACTAGCTAATATGCAACAGTGTTAGAATAAAGGCATCTCTCTAGCCTGAGAAATCAAAGACTGGGGTTTAACGCTACTTCATGGTCTGTGGAATACTGGTTTCCTCCTTCAAGCAGTCTGCACAATGGCACATCAAAAGCACTACTCTAAGGTCTCGATGCCTGCCTTTATTAACAACAACAACAAAAATGTCTGACTTTTAAAGTCATCTGTCAGGGAAACAAAAGAGCGGTCTCAGAAGCACCTATGCCCACTTCCACATCACCAATGTATGGAAGCAGCTCACCAGACTTTGTTAAGCTTCAAGCTTGGGATGCTGGGGAATCATTTAATAGTAAAGGCACTGTAGTAAGTCTGTCACTTTCGCTATGCCTCACACTGTTAGAAGTCATCATACACGGAAGCACTGTAACCCAGTAAGGAAGCCTACCTCAAGCTATGGCACAGAACTGAGCAGCTCAGCAGTGCACCCTCCCTGCTTCCAACAGAAGCTACTCAGGTGTCCCATTTTAAGAACCACGACTTAAATACGGCCAGGATATTTAAGTCTTCTCTTCTGAAAATGTTTATTATGTCCAGTTATCTAGCACAAATGTATTCCAAGAACCACAAAAGGGCCTCCCAGACTGGAATGTATGTTGTTGTCAGGTGGTCTACACAGCATTCCCTAGCAAGAAAGATGCCCACAGGACACTAACCAAAAGGCAGGGAGGCGACGCATGATCACCAGAACACGGAAGAACACTAACTCTGAGCTCAGCAGAAGAACACGAGCAACTTCATTACAAAATTCCCCTTTTTCCTTCAAATAATGTAGAAAAGCTATTATTGGAAATGTGTGGCTCTTTTTTATTAGTTTCCTAAAAGATTCCAAGTTCAAAATCATATCTGGCAATTGACCCCCAAGTCACAAACTTGCGCAAAAGAAAAAAAAACAACCTTGTACACAAAATGGGTCTTGGAAACAAATTCTGCACTACACAGTGGTAAATAAAAAGACAAATACATATTTCATACTTTTTATTTACAAAATTTATCATACCAGTCACACATTTCAGAACCATTTATTAAATTGTAAAGCAGACCACTCGAGTTTTACACTAAACAAACTGTCTCCAGGCAACACTTTTTAAAAGTGGCTTAGTAAAGGAGAGCACTTTCCCAGAAACAACTAAAAACTTGCCTC
Source organism: Urocolius indicus (assembly GCA_013401255.1). NCBI lineage: Eukaryota > Metazoa > Chordata > Aves > Coliiformes > Coliidae > Urocolius > Urocolius indicus. The sequence goes on along the minus strand of WBNH01011345.1, from coordinate 110,640 downwards.
CAATAAACTACAGTCACAAACAGTAACTAAGGTAAAACTAACCATTGATACAAGATTTCAGACATCTTTTTTTTTTTTTTTTTCAAAAAAAAAGAAAAAAAGCACACTTCAGGGCAAGCTCTAAATCACCCAGAAATGAAGGAGAAAAAAAAACTTTCACAGCATAGATATTTATCACAAATCATTTTATATACATCCACTGCCCTTTAAGAGATATAATGGTGAGATGTATTAAGATTATGAGGTCGCCTCCCCAAAGAACAGCATAGGACTCAGCCACTGGCAGCATTTAAAACTAGACTGGAAGAGGTCTGTAGAACACTAAAAAAGCCATCCTGCATTGATAGAAAGATAGATTAAATGACTTAAGAGATCCTTCCCTCCCCATCATTACAGTACAATTCTCACAATTATAAACCAGGATATAAAGCCAAAGGGGAAAAAAATAGCCTTTGAACACCTGAGAACAGAGGGAGCAGGGGAAACAATAGGGGAGGGGTGACTGGCACGAATAAGGGGGGGGGAATTGAAAGAAGAACGCTTTATCTTGAAACGATCTTGTTAAAAAGGTACTGTAAACCCCCATCCATGTGCTGTGGCTGACTGATGTCAGCAACTGCCTGGGTTGTGCTCAGAGGGAGCCTCCTCTTTCCCTTCTTTTTATATCATGTGCCTTTCCGACGCCATGTTAGGATCCTACAGGCTGCTGCAGTTTCTACAGTCAGGGAGAATTTCTTCTTCCTCATCCTCAACCAATAAACTTCTCTAACCGATATAAATATGTGCACAACGCTAGCATTACTCAGGGTATGGATGATCTGAAATCCAAACAGATATCCCAAGCCTGCAGAATTTTCTCTAATCGGGCTGAGCAAAACCAACCCCCAACAGCATCACAAACACTTCTCCATCCGGAGCAAATGATCCCCTTTCACTCACAAACTTTTCTATGAGATAAGGGTGCCCACCCCCTCAAAATTAGTATCTCACAGGAACCACACTCAGAAAATAGCCTTATCTTAAACTGATGCTTAAAAGTCATTACATGTGGACTTCAGAAAGGGACAATCTGCGTGCTATGAACTTATCATTATTTTCATTCCTTCAAACTACACACTTCCCCCCCAAAAAAAAACCCCTCAAACCTCCCAGTTGGGCTCTTTCAATATTCATCCTCTGTCGAAATCACTAAATGCAGGGGTTGCAGATCATCACCTTTCACCCACAAACTTTTCTATGAGATTAAGGGTGCCCACCCCCTCAACATTAGTATCTCACAGGGACCACACNCCCCCCCCCCCAAAACCTTCCCCAATACCTCCCAGTCTAATGATTCTAACGATCACAACGTATCTACTGACGAAATTAACACCCGATTGGAGTCGGGGGAAGCCCCAGCTCCACGGGCGAGGTGCTGCTGCCCAGTCACCNTGCTTAAAAGTCATTACATGTGGACTTCAGAAAGGGACAATCTGCGTGCTATGAACTTATCATTATTTTCATTCCTTCAAACTACACACTTCCCCCCCAAAAAAAAACCCCTCAAACCTCCCAGTTGGGCTCTTTCAATATTCATCCTCTGTCGAAATCACTAAATGCAGGGGTTGCAGATCATCACCTTTCACCCACAAACTTTTCTATGAGATTAAGGGTGCCCACCCCCTCAACATTAGTATCTCACAGGGACCACACTCAGAAAACAGCTTTATCTTAACTGATGCTTAGAAGTCATTACATGTAGCCTTCAGAAAGGGACAATTTGCGTGCTATAAACGGTCCTTATTTTAATTCCTTTAAACTATCCACCAGCCTCCCCCCCCCCCCCCCCCCCCACCCNTGTGTGTGATACTCACACGGGGCTTAGAGCCGCGAGCCACGCCGCCCTCCCCAAGCTTTCCCTGGGTCGACACCCCGAAACCCTCCCCCCTTCTACCAACAGGGTGGTGTGGGGGGGCTTGTTCCCCTCCCCCGAGTCCCCTGCTCCCTATATGGGGTGGAGAGCAGCAAGCGGCAGCCTGAAGCTCGGGCGAGAGCAGAGGAGGAGCCGAGCCGCCTGGCCCCGGGCTCGCTCCCTGCCCCCTCCGAGCACGCCGCCGCCGCCCCGGCCGGGGGTCCCTACCCGCCTTCCCCCACTCCCTGACGCCCTCGGCTCCCTCAACATCCCGTTGCTTTGGGTCATCCCAACGACTTCCACGGCT
>WBNH01011345.1:81215-107354 GCA_013401255.1 Urocolius indicus | reverse complement strand
CCCCCGCGGCCGCCCGCCGGGACGGGCCGCAGCGCTTCGCTTGGAGGCCCGTGGGCTCCGTCCCCTGCCTGTGACGGGAATGCGTTTGCCTCAGTAAGTGCCCCTGGCCCTCCTGCTGCGCTCACGCCCGTCTTGCCCCGCTTAAACTGGCCGCCCCTCGTTAACCTGCCTGTGTGTTTAGGTCACAGGCAGAGCCAGGAGCAGCGAGAACCGGCGCAGTGTAAAGTCACAAAGCCTGGCCTCGGTCCTCACGTCTGCCCCAAGGTACCTCTGGGAACTGAAGCTGCTTGCGAAGCGTTTGAAGGTACAGGCCATTCCCTTCCCCTGCCGCGTGTTACTTATTAACTGTGGAGACCTTTGAAAGTAGGCCAGGGAGGGCGACTTCATGAAATCACGCTTGGAAATCAAACGTGTTCTGCGAGATCGGCTTTTAAATGCAAATTATCTATATATGGCCTCTTTATATATATATATGTATGTGTATGTGTATATGCTGCAAATATAGTGGAAAGGTAGGAAAAATGGAGCCCTGGCAAGTTTGTGGTAAAAACTGTTCTTTGTGTCTGGATAAAAGCATATTTGAGTTTGCGCGCTCGTATTTGCATCCCCTTTCTGAAAATTACGACCTTCAGCCCAGGGAAGACGGGGCAGGAATTGCAATGGCATCTTTTATTTGCCCGTTTCATTGTCCGCTGGCGTTCGTTCCTGGAAGCCTCAAAATGCTGTACTTTGTACACACCACTTCTCCTCTTCAGAGTGTCACTGTGAGATAAGAAAACGAAACCAAAGTTGCTGTCTCTGGCCGAGGGAAGCTGGAAGTGCAAGGCTTTTACTCAATGTAAATACTGGGCAGCTATTTGAAGACGCTCTGTCTGTGAAGAATATTCATTATGTTCCAGGAATGGAGCCATAATGTAAACTCAGTTTATTTGGCAAAAACAGTACACATTGTTCTGCTCCTAAGGGAAGAATGTGGGGGTGGGGGAATCTAGCTTCTCCTCACACTACCGTATTTGTAAGCTAGAATGCTCCTTCATACTAATTACAGGAGCAAAACCAATAATTCGAGCAAAACTGCCCTGATGAGGATGTCATGTGGTCCAAGGCCACCCTCAAAACCAAATGTGGTGTTTACTAACCTGCAAAGGACCAAGCCTTATGTGAGGCAAAGCAGTTTGCTACCCTCCAGAACACACCTGGCTCCCTGAGACCAAGTACACCCTACTTGCTTGAGCAGATCCAGTGTTGTGGTGCAGGAGGCTTTACTAGCCTTTGTATGAAGCCAGTGGTACCGTAGCAAGGTCTCCAGGCTGTTAGTGAGAAGTTGCCCCTGTGCTCATGAGCTGTGGGAATGCTCCATGTTCCAAGCAATTCTCACAGCAGCTCATTAAGAGTGCCATAGCAATGCCCATTGAGCCTGTTCTTGGGCTCTCTAATGAAAAGTTGTTTATTATTAGAGGAGTGGTGTTGTACCGACAATATGTACAGAGTGTGGGTGTATCTGTGCTTGCAAACACACCCTTCATGCACGTGTTCTTGAAACCACCTCCTATCAAAGGCATAGCTTTGCTGAAGTCATGACTTGGAAATGCTTCTGATAACTGCTATGTCCCACCACTCCGTATCCCAGTTGACACAGCTGCCAGTTAAAGGAGTTTTTCATGTTTTTTAATAGATGCAGCCAAACATTTTGCTGCTGTAAAACCCACTAAAGGCCTCTAGACTAGAGCTTCGTGTAGCACACTTGGCTTGAGAATCGCCGTCAGCTGATAATTAAGGAAGTTCTGCTGGATGGCTGTGAAATTACAGTACATGAGAAAATCTATGAAGGTAAGAAGACTTTCAAGGATTTATTATGTTCCAAAGCATCTGTAGTTGTACTTGAAAATACTCATCCTTGTGTTTATGAGCTGAATTTCCTTGGGAAGTTTAATAAAATTCCTTTAAACTGTTCTACAGCAAGGTGAGGGTAGAAAGAAAACAGGCACCCAGAAATGCCCTTGCTGCTCTTCATTCTGGAAAAGAAAAAAGAAATTAATTAAAAATGCATCCTTTTTGACCTGTTTGGAAAAGAAAAACACAGACACTGAAGAAACAAACACAGTGTGGATGTTTAAACGTTGTTTTAATGAGATGTAAATTACCACTGTGTGTATGAGCTGAAGTCCTTTGTTCTCCAGCCCAGATTCACTTAAGGAAGCAGACAGTGTTTCTCTGTCGTTGCTCCCAAAGGGCGAAAAGCTTTACACTCTCCTCAAGCCTCCCAAGCAGCTCTGCTGTCAGCAGGCTCACACTCCTCAGGAGATGATTTGTAGAGCAGCCTCGACTAGAAAGTTTGCCAATGTGACTGCAGTAGAAGAGCTGGTAAACCCTCCTAGAGAAAGAATCCATTTTAAATTGCTTTAATGACTATATATTGCTTGTATCAGAACTGCAAAGGGTGTTTTGCTGTTGAAACTGCACCTGGGAGGTTTTGCCAACAAAGCTGTATCCATTGGGAATGTTGTTACAGTCCTGGTGTTTCTACATCAGCAGAACTTTTAAATATAAACCAGGCCTCTGACCTCTGCCAGTCAGATTACTCCATGTCTGGGTTCCACAGGTCTCATGCTGCTTCCCTCACTTTTATTCACATTTAGATTTGTAGCTTGGTGACCCTTGACCAAATAACCATAAGCCTTTCCTAACTGGATTATCTCCTGTTTAGAGCTAAGCATCTAGGTTACTCCAAATGTGGACAGCCTAGGTTTATTCTTAAGGTCCAAATGTAGGAAATGCTGGAGTTACAGACTGGGGAAAGCACAAAAATTACAGTCTACTCCTCCAGGGCCTGGTGGTGAATAGAGCTGAATTGGAGATGGATTATAAAGGAACCATCTACTAACATTGCTCTATTTAAGTAATTCTGTACACTGTAACTTTCCTACTATGGTTTGTATTTCACAGCCTCAGAAATTCTTAAGACAAGATAAATATATTTGATAGGTTGATAATTAAGAAAAATTCAAATACCAACATACTGAAGATATATTTAGTAGTATGTCTAGACAAATGTACTCACTCATATTCCCCTGCAAAGCTTTGCAAGATAGCCCTGACAGCTTGTGATTTCTGTAACATTTTCATTGTGATGGGTTCATCTTTGCAAGAGGGCAGACAGACTACAAACAGCAAAGAGCCAGAATCAAAGCCTAGGGATAGATAGGGAAGAAACCCTTGATTCCACATATTCCTCCGTTTGCCAGTCTACACTAAATGCTGTGACACCAACACCAAATCTCTAAAATATTCTGGACAATATTATCCAACCCAGTATTTGCTCTGTGGATATAACAGCCAAAGGTGTGACAGTAGGCTTTGAGGAACTACATCTTTATTTACAGTGACTCTAACTAGCTGGGCTGCCGGTAAGAGCCTGACCATAGCACCTCACGTTCTTGGTGCCAAAGACTTGCTGAAGAGGCTTGTGTCATCTTTTGAAAGCCCATGTAGTCAGAGCTAGATTGTTACTGGTGACTTGCCACCAACTCACCTTCTGAAATGACATCTTGGTTGGTCTTGGGAGGTGGAGGCACTCCAAACCCACCTATATTTCACTCTGACACTTCTGTGTCATCTTTAGCTACCCAAGCAGATGTTTATTACTGTTCTGTGTCACCTGTGACTGGGTGACATTTTTGCTGGGCAAGGTTCTGGGTTGCTACAGAAACTGTCTGTGCAGATCCATTCACTCAAGCAAGGCTGTAGTGACAAGACTCGTGCTTTCAGCAGGAGCATAAATAATTCACATCTTTGCTGGCCTGCTCTCCATGCCTGCCCGACAAGCAGGCTGATGGTTCAAAGGGAAGCAGCTGTGATTGCTGGAACTCATGCCTAGAGACTAAAAGGTGTGTTCACTAAAGTAGATTATATTCTCAAAACATTTTGCTTGAGAGCCTGTGTTATTGTGGAGAGGGGCAACACCAGCCAGCCTCTCTCAACCGTTTCCCAGAAAGATAACGGGAGAGACTTTGTTAAACTCAGCCAGCTCCTATCACATCCCATCACCCCAGTTGTGCTGCCAAGGAGGCAGCTGGCTTTGGGATTGACAGAACACACTGTCACATAACACCATGAATTCACCTGGAGAAGATCCCCACTGTCCCAGGTTTGCCTGGGTGTCCCTACCACGGGCAGCAGCGGCCGTTGGCACAGATATCACCAGACTACTACACACGTTTAGTCTCTGTTTATGTGTGGTGCTGGAACTGCTCGTTAAAACCTGCCATGAAGCTGTAGAACTACTAACATACCTTTTCTACACACAAATTCAAGAGGATTCCCTCTGTCTTGAGTGTAAACTCTTCTTACTCTGCCTTTTTGCATCTACTCAAACGATCACTCCAATATTTAATTCACCCCCTTCTCAGTCAAGCTTCTGCCATTTGGGTCTGGGATTTCACCTTCTGCAACACCATCGTCCCCCTTTTACAACTGTTTTCAAGGTTCTGGGATAGATGTCAGTGAATATGGGGTGTCAAGGAGTATGAGGTGTCAATGAACACGGAGTCAGTGGCAGTCCAAGGCAGTGTTTGGGTGAGCTGAGATCTCATCCACCTTTAGCAAGTCAGTAGCCCAAGAGCTTTGTGGTAAATTCCACATAGTTTAACAGTAGTCAGGTTTGTATTTGTGTTCAGTGGGACTGCAGTTAGCCTGGCCTCTGCTCAAGTCGTGGGCTCGCCTTGTTGTGTTACAGTGTGGTCTGATAAGAAGCACGTTGTATGGTACGTAATCCATGTGAAAATAAAAAAGTCCTTTGGCACTTAGATGTCATTTGTCTTCTTTAGTGGTCAGCTGCATCTGCTGGAGGTTATGGGTGCCAGATCATTGTGCTGGGAGCTGCCACCTGAATTACAGCCCCCTCCTGCCTTCCCTCTCTCCATCACAGCTGTGTCTGGCTGCACCATATTCTGTATTTTTTATGCTTCTGTGCATTGCACCAGCTTACTAAATGTTCTCAAGTTGGTGTGGGAGAATGTGTTTGCTTTTCCTAGATCCCTTTTTAGAAACGTTTTGAGCCTGACAACTCTGTGGAGTAAACTGTAAAGAAAGTGAAAAGCTACAGACTTCTGGTTGTGTCTTCACTCTGAACAGCAACGGCACGTGGATCCACGTCAGGGGACAAGCCTACTCCAGCCATATCCGTGAAGCTGCCATTGCTGTCAGGGAGTACTGCAGGGCATGATGGGTGATGGAAGGTGTGTTGTGATTCATTGCAGTTCCCAAATCTTTTAGGGAAAACCAACTGCTCACCAGCTCCTCCTCCGTGCACGCCTTAGTGTACGGCTTTGCACTGGTCCCCATCGAGTTTCAATCTCCAAAACATCACTCTGGTTGTCAAGTTGGTTCTGAACTTGAATTCCATCCTCCACAATAACTGTGGCCTTCATTGTTTTGCACTGTCAGCATATTTAATCCATGTATTTTCTACCCCATCATCCTTGCTGTTTAACAAACTGGGACAGACCCCTGCAGTCACCTTTCTGCACTGAAGATTTATGGAATCAGAGTTCTTCTGGCCGCGTGGGAGTTTCAGCCAGTTTGTTGGTGAGAATGCACCACGAGGCAAAAGTTTCACTGGAGACCAGCTACCTGATATCCACTGCTTTTTGCTTATTTATGAATCCTGTTAGCTTATCACAGAAAGAAATGGGATTGCAGTTTGTACCTGATACAGTTCCTACCTGATGAATCCATGCTAGCTGCTTGTCATCTCCTTGCTGTTTTCCAAATGCTTACAAATATCTGCTCTGCATTCAAGGATCTGGAGGTGACTGACCTTTAATATGTTAGTTCCAAAGACCAAACTCATCAGATCCTGCTTTCTCATGCATGGTATTAAAGTCACATGCCTTACATTAACCCCCCAGCAATGCTGGAAGTGATTTACAGAATGAATTTGCTGCCTGCAGGGCTGCATGCTCACAGTGAGGCTCTGGGTAGCAGAGAAGCATCTGATCTTTGTACTAACACTGGAAAAACAAACAAACAAAAAAGGCACTGATGGGCCCCTGCAGGTGCATCACTCTCTTCTGCCTGTGAATCACCAGTTAAGTGCTCTCTGAGTACAGTCACACAACCAGTTTTGCACCAAGCCTATAGCTGTTTCAGCTGCTTTGCTTATGGGACTGTTATGCGAAACAAAAGCCTTACTGAACTGGATGCATTCATTCAGTGGCTTTTTCCCCCCTCTGCTCTTCCAGTGGCTCCTTACCCATAGAAGGTTTTTATTGATTTGGTATTTTTTCAGATACATTTACGTTGCCAACTGCTAATATCTTTGTTACCTACTGGGGTAAAGACAAAAATGACACATTGGCAAAGATTTGCAAGAGATTTTAAACAAATAACATCTTTGTGTTGGTTTGGGTTGTGGTTTTTGTAATTAAAAATAAATCTTCAGGTTTTCTTTCGCTGAAGCACACTGTCCATCAGGAAATGCAAGGGCTTGACTCAGGGATGTGAAGCAGTTTTCCCTGGAATCAGTAGATAAGGCGGGTGGTGCTGGCTCTTTCTAGCTCTCTGATTAGATGAGAAGGCAATGCCATGAATTGAATTTGATACTGTTCCTTAGAGGATTCTACTGGGGAAAAAAAAAACTGTTGTGATTCTTGGCTAAAAATCTCATCTCCCTTGCCTGGAAATGTCAATTCTGAGGGTACAGCTGACAGCACTAGCCCAGTGGCAGCATTGTATTGTGCTGAAGACTCTTTGTGTGTGCACTGTATTGCTGTTCTCTCATGAAGAGCAAGTCTGGTCTCAGGATGGCATTTTAACTCTTATTTCATACAGATGTGTTCCAGCAACTTTAACACTCACAGGACCTTTTCCCACTGCCAGGCTGGATGGCTTGAACTGCTATGCACCTCCCTACGTCTCTTCCCTCTCTAGTTTTCAGTCTGGACAAGAAAACCCATGCATGGGTCAGAAACAATTATTTTTGCAGTGATCTGAGCTTGTGTGGTCATTAAATAAAACTGTTGCTTGCTCAGATGCAGAAATGCTTCCAAGAAACCCTTTGCCAGTCTCTGCAGCTGCTTACATCGGAGGAACTACGCAAATGGCAGGAACCATCTAGAGGGTGGGGGGACTGCAGCATTATCAGCACATTATCTCCTGCTATGCCACACAGGCTCTTCCCCTGATTCTTCAAACAGGATTTTCCTGTTACTGCGTGTGGGCTGGAAGGTTTAAGTACAGTCTGACTTTTCCTGCTGCTAAGATTGTCACTGCTTCCCAGAGATCTTTGTGGATGTTGAGTAAGGAAGCACAAACCTGCTGGGTGGAGTAGTAACAATGCTCTGCAAACCTAATCTTTCTAAAGGACAGCTATCATCACCACCAAACAGCCAAAGGAGCAGCCATCCCCCTCAGCCCTTTACATTAAGGAACAGTTTTTGACTTAAGCTTCTTTTGTGTCTTCTAAGAAGATTAAAATAATTAAAGAGAAACCAACTGACCTGTTTAGTCCATTTACTATTAAACATATGACACATAGCTTCATCTTATACAGGACCAGAATAAGCAAAGGGACATGATAATACAGCATATTATGCTGCTCTTGAGGACTTCCAAGCTAGAATTACTTAGCTTGCATCCATCTCCAGAGGATCCCCAAAGCTTCCTAGTTGTATACACATGCCACCCTCTGTGGCTCTTGGAAAAGAAACATCCTGTTTTGGTTGTTGCAGGGTAATTATTTCAACATATGAAGAGGAAAGTTACCTTGAATGTGCTGCAAAGGTTTTGAGGAGGTGAAAGTTCATGGGGGGTGGGTGGGATGGGGCAGGTGAAACCATGGCAGCCCTGCAGAGCCTGCCTGAGGGCTCCTGCACAAGATAGCAGCACATTGGCGTGGGGGACACAAAGAGAACAGAGAATGCAGCCTTGGAAGGTAAGTGCTAAGCAGATCCGTGCTTGACAGCCTGCTCTCCAAGGCTGCAAGACATAAAAGCATGACAACTTCTTTACACACTGGTGATGCCTCAAGCCTTCACCTTGCCAGCCCAGCCCCAGGAACACTGAACTGAAGTGTAACCTTTTTAAGGACACCACAGTAAAACAATTCACTGGCTGACCTAAGCAGGGATGTTTGTTGAAGTACTCACAGTGTTTTTCTTCACAGCCAACATTAAAGTCCTGGGCTAATTCCCAAGTGCTTTTACAATATGTTTGCCTGAGTTACTAATAGGGAAAATACTGCAGCTACAGTTTATCTGCACGCTGTAGGAAGAGACAGCTGCCTAATGTCCCCATCTGCTTGCAGCACTGTGCAAAAAGTACTCACAGAAAATATTGCCAATCACAAGCAAGCCACAATGAACTAACAAACTGTTCTCTTTCCATTGGGAGCAGCTGGTAAATTGGGATATAGTGTGAGAATCAGCATTTGGAGCTGTGCCGAGGGAGAGAGGGATTGGGCCAGGTTACTGGCCTGGTCACCATCAGTTCCTGCATTGAGTTGGGTTTATATGAGACAATACTTTCTTTGGATAGCTTGGCATAATTGTCAATGTAATTAGGCAAAGGGTGAAAGTTATGTATTTCTGTGCCTAATGAACCCCTTCAGTGCTGTGAGAGGAGCCAGAGTCCTACCCACATAGTAAACCCAACCCTTGATAATCCATATATATATATTTGCTCCATATTTTATATGATTTAGGCTGCAACTTCAGTTAAGTCAATAAATGAGAAGATTCAAGTTACCCAGTCACCAAGTTAATACAGCAGATAACCTGAATATACACATACTGATGAGCTGCTGAAGTGTGGCAGAACTCAGCAGCAAGTTCACAGAGTCACAGAATGTCAAGGGCTGGAAGGGACCTCGAAAGATCATCCAGTTCAACCCCTCTACCAGAGCAGGACGACCTAGATTAGGTTGCTCACAGGAAATCCTTCTCAATTCTATCTGCTTTTTGTTCCTGTTGGCAGAAATTGTCTTCTCCCTTTGCCAACCCCTCCCTCACTGCTCCTATCCCAAGAATAAGGGAGTACCAATAAGGTACCAATTTGTTTGATTCACACGATGTGAAACACGATGCCTCAACCTCCTGACACACACCCTTTAGATATTTGTAAATAGTAATAAGGTCTCCCCTCAGTCTCCTCCCGACTAAACAGCCCCAGTTCCCACAGCCTTTCCTCATAAGGAAGATGTTCCAGTCCCCTGTTCATCTTGGTGGCCCTGCACTGGACTTTCTCCAGCAGTTCCTGTCTCTCTTGAGCTGGGGAGCCCAAATCTTTAAATCTGCCAGTTAACACATTAGCAGGTTTATGTTGCTCTTTGCCATCACCATGCAGTAACACAGAATGCTTTGAAGATTTCAGATGTAGATGACGGTCGAATCATCTCCAACAGCAGTTATCAAATAGCACTGTCTTATTTGCTGCAAAGAACATACCAGTGATGGAGTGCTTTCCATTTTTAGCGACTGTAAAACACACGGTTCACTCTGCTCTCTGACTGTGGCTTAATGGCACAATAAATCCGACATTAGGGTCCTTAGGATGGCAGCAGATGTACCATAACCCACTATCCAAAGAGCAGATCCATCTTTCACTTGTGCTGTCTGTTAAAATGTCTTTAGAAGATTTGTTAATTGCACTTTGTACTGACACAATGCGATTACAGGTACTGCTCTCTCTGTGCCTTTGTCACTTCATCTCAGATCCCACATCAACCATCTGCTGTTATCAAACTCCTATGAACACCATGACATAGGTACTTCATTCAGTGGGAATGTGGTCCTGTGCCCACACCTAACTGGAACCAAACCCATACGCTCTGGAATCCACCAGTGCATAGAGACAGTAATAAAATGATGTAAGCAGCCTCACACACCGCTGCATACACACTAAAGATAAGATGCTTTCACTGAGGAAAAAAAATTGAAGCAGCTGTTTAATTTCTTAGGCTCTCGCTCCTTAAAGTCACTTGGGGATTTTACCTAATCAGGTGTTCTTCCATAAGGGTGAAAGGCAGAGTGTGGAAGAATCTTGGTTGAGAAAACTTTGCCCTTGCACCTGGCTGAGGCTGCAAATGCAACAACTACATCAGTATCAATTTTGGTTTATAAGAATAATTAGAATTTCTCCAGCACAGTATCACCTCACATCTTTTCTTGTCAATCACTGTCATATTCTTGGCATTTTTAAAGCACTCCAGGTTTTTACTGTGAAGGAACAGAAGTAATTAGTGCTCACAGCCCATCTTGTTAGCTTTTGACCTAAAAAACACAAGGATTTTGGCATTTTATAAGAGGATGTTCCACTCATAGCTAAACAAAGTTTTCTTGTTCTAGTTATCAAGTGGCTTTTAAAAAGAATCGTAGAATCATAGAATGGTAGGGCTGGAAGGGACCTCCAGAGATCATCTAGTCCAAAGTCCCTGCAGAAGCAGGTCCATCTAGATCAGGTGGCATAGAAACGTGCCCAGGCAGGTCTTGAAGACCTCCAAGGAAGGAGCCTCCACACCCTCTCTGGGCAGCCTGTGCCAGGGCTCCCTCACCTCAACAGTCAAATGGTTTTTTCTTATATTTAAGTGGAACTTCTTGTGTTCCAACTTCATCCCATCACCCCTTGTCCTGTTGCTAGATACAATAGAAAAAAGGGATGCCCCAACCTCCTGACAGCCACCATTTAGATATTTATAAAAGTTAATAAGATCCTCCTTCAGTCTCCTCCAGACTAAACAGCCCCAGTTCCTGCAGCCTTTCTTCATAGAAAGATGCTCCAGTCCCCTGATCATCTTGGTGGCCCTGTGCTGGATTCTTTCCAGATCTCTTTCCCTCTTGAGCTGAGGAGCCCAGAACTGGACACAGGACTCCAGATGAGGCCTCATCAGGGCAGAGTAGAGGGGGAGCAGAACCTCCCTTGACCTGCTGCCCACACTCGTCTCGATGCATCTCAGAAAAAAAAAAAGGTGTGATTCTATGATTCTTCTCTCTGTATGAGTGAATATTCAGGCTTCAGAAGACATGGTGGACTATCAGTTTGGGTTGTGGTGTTTCAGGGAAGAAGAAGGAAGAGAGGAGTGACATTGTCACTGCTTAAGGTCAGTTCTTGGGACTCCTGGCTCGTTGTATTCTGTTAGATGTCTGAAAGATACAGCTGCTCTGTGCACTGCTTGGCACCTGCACTGCTTTAAGAATACAACTGAAGATGAAATATAGCATTTTTCATACACTCAGGTTTTGCATCGTTGATTTGTGTTGGAAGGCTGACAAATCTGCCCCACAAAACTTGGAACCAGTCGGCAGAAGGGCAGTGGGGTATGTTTTTGTGTGCTGTTGTATCAATGTGTACTTCCTTTCTTTGCCATAGAAGCCGCAGCTTGTGCTGATTCAGTAGAAAAACAAACCCTGTAATAACTGCAAAGACTTCTAGTCATTACAGTCCCAGCTGCTTTTAATTCTTGTCGTAGTTGAACTCAACAGAATGACTGGAGTTCAACTAGCATTCCCAAGGATGGTCTTACTGTAGTAAATCTCTTTGCCTTGGCTTCTGACAAGGTGAAATATCTTCTCGTTGGTTTTGGCATGAAGTTGTCCCAAATCAAGTAAGTGATAATAAATTTCTGCTCTAAGATGTTATATCCCTCTGGGAAAGCTTGAGCATAGACATACAAATATTCTCCTGTCTCTACTGTTCTGTCTCATCTGTATTTTTCTGGTCAAAGGTTTTGCAAAATTCTGGGCCTTGACAAAGTAACTGTGAATTGTCACTATCCAAAGGCACCGCCGTTCAAATCTGGAAGTGTTGGTCCTTCTACCCCACTGATATAATTTAGCTTGTTCCATCTGTTTTCCTTTCTCGGTGGGGTTATACCTAAGGAAGACTCGGTGCTAGGAAAGCACGATGGCTGTACAACTGGCATGTGGGTTACACAAGAGTTCATGCCACATCAGCTGGCCCCAGTGACAGGCAAGGCTGTGACACTGCCACATTGAATGACAGAGAATGGTAGCGGTTGGAAGGAACCTTCAGAGATCATCTAGTCCAACTCCACTGCAGAAGCAGGTTTACCTAGATCAAGTCACACAGGAACATGTTCGGGCAGGTCTTGAAGACCTCCAAGGCGTCTCCACAACCCCTCTGGGCAGCCTGTGCCAGGACGCCCTCACCTCAACAGTGAAAAAGTAAAATGACGCCGTCGAAGAACTGAACAGGAATGTCTCAGTGGCAGAAAGGAATTAACAACATAGCTCTGTGGTCTCCAGCTATTTGTCAGCACAGCCACTGGGCTGCATGGCCACTGAAAATGCAGCTCATTAGCCAAAGTGGTGTTTACAAAGTTAAATTGAAGGAAGCCACCCTGAACGAGCATCCAGACTGCTTTACCTAAGCCCCTGCTGTGTTCTGGAGAGAAAGGATAACATATCCAACGGTGCAAAGCTGATGAAAGAATTCATGTTCTGTTTTCAGACACCTACTCCATTTAATCCCTTCAAGAGTCACATGTCATACTGCTTTCAGTGGCATGAGGGGCTTTCTCCAAAAGGCAGTAAAATACAGCCTGGTGGAACCTTGCAATATTCGCTCTCCAGCTTAATCTAGACTTCTTGGGCCCTTAGACTCACCACACTATGGAAGGAAATTTAGTTGCTTTGGCATGCAGCAAATGCAAGTAATTAATTCCCAAAAGTGAGGATTCATTAATTTAAGCCTTTTTCCAAGCAAAGGGCTGTAATTTATCCCAAACTGATAAAACTGAGACTAGTTCAAGTGAAAGCTGTTTTTCAGTCTCATCAACCCAGTTGCTACGGGACAGGTAGCAAATAACAGAGCCTGTACAAGGAAGGCTGAAGGGCTAGAGATGAGTCAGTGTTTCACTGCATCGTTGCAAACAGGAAGAGGCTGTTTCATAAATCATGGGTCATTACCATGAGTTGAAAGCCCATGCGTGTACTGACAGCTCATTACAGCAAGGAATTACACACGATATCTGCCATGTGATTAACCTCAAGCAGAGTGTGAGCGCTGGGGTCTGCTGTGGCCTGGGAACTGTTCCCAAAGAGCCACAGCATATGCTGGTGCCATGAGTAACACCCCTGTGGCTGCAATAACCTTGTCTTATCCTTCTGACACTCTTTTTCTCTAATCTCTTAATCATTCTCAAGGCATTTCTCTGTGTTCAAATATATAAAATACCCCTCTTGCACTGTGGACTTGGTTTTGGAAAGCGGTTCAAAATAGTAGTGACAGGACAAGGGGCGATGGGATGAAGTTGGAACTCAAGAAGTTCCATTTAAACCTATGAAAAGCTATTTAGCTGTTGAGGTGAGGGAGCCCTGGCACAGGCTGCCCAGGGAGGGTGTGATGTCTCCTTCCTTGGAGGTCTTCAAGACCTGCCTGGACACGTTCCTGTGTGACCTGATCTAAATGAACCTGTTTCTGCAGGGGAGTTGGACTATATGATCTCTGAAGGTTCCTTCCAACCCCTACCATTCTATGATTCTATGACTGGCTCCTTGCAAAAGAGGAGGCTGTGAATCCCTCTCGTGGGTGTGTTTAGTATTGCTGTGTTTTGTGGAAAGACAGAGCTTCTGTGCTGTTTGCAGCCATTATGGGAGATGCCTCTTCAATCTTTTGCTTGAATTGGTCACCAGGTTGCTCTGTTTCCGCAGAGAGGAACATTACCTGCTCTGGTAGGTGTGAAGACATCTGTGCTGTGCATCTGATTGAGTTAAAAATGAAGACTGCTGGTGCTCCTTTAAAAAACAATTAAAGAATTTTAGGTAAACATGAGTTTTGAAAATCCAGGTTAGGAGTGTTGAATAACCTGAAATCAAGGACAAGGATTTTTGGATTATTTTTGTTTTCAAACCTTTTAAAACTATTCAGACACATGTAGAAGAATTCTCAGGAGGACATCTAATACAGAAGATAAATCACTATATAGTATGATACATTTTCCATCATCACTTACCTTTTATTCTGTACAGCTTCCTAACAGATCTCCAGTCAACAACAGCCTGAACTTATGCTTGTGCAATTGCTCCCATGTGGAATTACACTGATCTTGGAAAAAAGTTAATGACTGCAAACTAACTGCATAAGTAACTGTCCTGCTTTATGCAACTGGCTGTGAAATGGGATCCATACATTGTATTAAGGGTCTACAGACCTTTAAAGATGAGGCAGAGTATTACCCAGTAGCAGAGACACCAGCCCAGAGGCACAGCAGGTGAGAGAGGTAGCTAAACTGAGTGTGTAGCTTAGAAATCCAACCTGGAGCAGCCTAACCTCTGCTCCCTCTGTAGTCAACAGAGAGGAACAGACATCTCCTGAGACAAATTAGTCTCCCTGTAACACAAGCATGTGAATTGAGCCCACTGCTGCATAATAGTTACTCACATAATTAACTGTTTAGTCATTAACTGTTGCACAAAGAGAGGCTCCACATAAGAATAATTATCCATGCACAAATGTTGTTTGGGATTGGGCTTCTGTGAGCTTCTTTTCTGTAAAAATTAGAATCCTAAATCAGGGGAAGAGGTATTGAACTCAGCCTTGAGATGTATGCAGTCCTCTCCATGAAGTGAAGAAAGCCTAAGCACACACTGGGCATCTGTTGGGTGGCTGAAGTTCGGCAACATTAATTTTATCCACTGTTACTGTCAAAGCTTCAGTCCCCAATCAATGTTAGAACACCGTCAACTTATGCACAGTTGTTTCTTTCCAAGCCTGGACTCAAGTAATTCCCCATCAATGACATCATCTCAAACCTGCCCTCCTAAATTTAATGACAACGTTTGGTTACTCTCACCTGGAAGAATGTCAAAGCAAAACAGTCAGGAAATGCTGAAATGAAAACCATTGTTAAATACTTAACTCCTTATAATTGCTAACCAAAGACAAACGGAGGGTTAGGAAATGAAGGAAGTGCACAGAGCACTGTGGGAAGGTAGGAACGGTCCCAGAGCCGCCGTCCGTGTGCCAGCAGCACCCAGGGGCACAGCAGCCGCAGCGGTCTCTGCCACCCCAAAGCTGCACTTGTGGCATGGCGCAGCGTCGGGTGCCAGAGCAGCTGGGAGCAGTGAGCTGAGCGGCGCGGAGCCGGAGCCCGCACCCGCCTTCAGCCTGCTCAAACTCACAGCCGCAGCCCGGAAGGCAAAAGGACTTCTGACTGCTAACACGATCCGTGTTCTCTTTGATGCTCTGTACGCAAAACAGAGGGGCGAGTAAACCACACACATCCTGCATGAAGTGACGGCATAAGCGCCCGCATACGTTCCTTCTGTTGAAAATGAAATGCAAAGTTACTGTTCCTGCTTTGAAAATCAGGGCTCCTCACAGGGCTCCTCTATCGCTTTTACTGTTACTCTAAAGAAATACTTGGGCTTAGAAACGTGAACATCTCCAGTGATGCCACAAACTGGCTGTGAAAACAGATGAGTAGTTAAAATAAGTTTCAAGGTTCAAAAAGTTACGTTTCCTCTGCAGGTGGCTTCCAGTTATTAAGTGGGAGCGGCAGCTGGTAATGTGAGTGCATTGCAATTGGGGAACCCTATAGATGTGCTTATTTGATTCTCCTCTTTAAAACGTTGTCAATTAGTTTTCCCAGGGATAGTAGTTTCCAAACAGAACACTGCAGGTGTAACAGTGTGGAAGGGGTGGCCGTGCTCAGCCTGCGAACACATTTTTGCACTGCTGTTTCCGTGGTGCCTGGTTGGTTCTGAGCTCTGCATCATCACTGGGTACCTGCAAAAGAGCAATTCTGTCCTGGAGGTATCTGAGTGAGGCAACTGGCTGCACAGACTTATTTCTCCTCAGCTCTCATCAGTTTAGGGAATGGAAGGTGCTACTTCAACTTTTTAAACACACAAAGGTTAAAAATATGGAACTCAGCACATGGTGAGCACTTCTCATCTACCTTTTTAAGTGTTATTAGATCTCTCCCCCCTCACCCCCATCAAGATTCGGTGGGAAACAGAATATTTTGTCCCACAGATTAAGAGATGCTGGAGTTGCAGCAGCCAGATAGTCACACAGACATTGTCCAGAGTGAAATATGGTCCTGAGGCATAAATTATTTGCCGCTGAATGTAAGGACCCAGGTCCTCTGAAGTTACAGCCAAATAACTCTTGTGGATTATGGCCCAATTTTACAATTTGTTATTCAAATATTCCTGACTTACCTCATGTGGATACAGACAGCTGTAATACAACACAGGAAAGAAATGTCTAGGAGAAACATCATTCTTATGCCTTTGTACAAATGAAGAAATGCAGAGGATATGTTAGCCAGAGTATGTAGAGATCCTCTGGAGCTGAAACAGCTACTAAAAAAACAGGCAGAAATGGGTGAACGTGTGTTCTGCCTACAACAGCTGCTCTGAAGGACCTTTGGAAAAAGCACAGAGCTACCTTCACATTGTGAGCTCATCGGGGCCGCCTTACTGACTTAAAACTCCTAATGTGAGCTTACCATGACAGGGCCACAGATGAATATCTGACCACAGGCCACTGAAAAGAAAACCAAGTCACGTAAGGTGGCTTGTCAAATTTAGGAGAGGTCACACAGAAGACTCTAAAAAGGTATTTCTTGGCCCTCATCCATGTTAACGTCCCTTTTGTTACAAACTATGTAAGGATCTGAAACATCTGATGGCAAACCAGAACACATCCAGGCCTCCTGTACCTAAGAGCTGCTTGTGCTGAAGGGATGTATTAGAGCAGATTTTTTCAGGCAATAGGAATGAGCTCCAGGAACAGGGAAAGAGAAGCCATCAGGACAGGTGACCAAGGTAGACAACGGCATCTCTTGAGACTGGTGTCCCTCTGTGTCCTCCAGCACAGCATGCTGCTGCTCCACCACTCAGGCAGGGGATGGATGCAGACCCCTGCACCAGCACTGGAGCTGTTTCAGGACATCCCAAGAGACAAGAAGGAAAGGAAGGGTCTTTCTTCCAAGCTTTCTTTTTTTCTTCTTTATAATGATGGAATGCAATAGGTGGAATTCTGCAGCCCCTGAATTCGACAAGCTTCATATAGCAGAACAAACAGGGAATTATCTTGGGACTTCTCACACACACAAGGACATAACCTACTGACTGAGCAGTGTGGTGGGTGATGTATGGTTGATGAGCAGATACTTCAGAAAAGGATCAAAGCCAAAGTTTGGAAAACACGTGTCGGCACAAAGCCTCCCTCAACACCTACGTATTAGCTAGAATGCTGAAGCCTTAATGCTGCAAGAGGTAAACTCCCACTGACATTTACTGAACGTGTTTTTGCTCATGCAAAACGACTTTCAGAGCTAACCCAAACCAGGAGATAAGGAGGCTGCATCCAGCAACAGCACCTGCAAGTCAACAAAGTAACAGCCTGTCTGAAGACAAAGGATCCAAGGAGGAATAAGGAGACCCCAAACCAAAATACCACAATTGAACTGAATGGTGATGTGAGGGGCAGGTGAACAGTCTGTAAGGGTGCAACTGCCCAGGAATTCCTTTGTTCAGGTTCCTTCACCTTCTTCCTTCCCCAGCAGAGGCACCCAGCTGCTGATCCTCCTGATGTTCTATTAACAACTTTTATACATGTTGATGCCCACGACTCTGCCTTGGAAAGGTTAAGGGTTCAAACTTTGGAGTGAACTAACACCAGGCAGAGAGAAAGAAACCTCTTCTCACAACAGATACTCAGTAAGTGCACTGGCAATAAGCATGCTGAACCTTTGAAATCTTAGCTAAGAGATATTAAGGATTCAGTGTGCAGAGATAATCCCTTAAACCATTGATCAAGTCTTGAGCCTTGACTGGATCCAGCCACCTCTCAACTCCTCTCTGAGTTTAGAAAGCAAGGGGGTTCATTTTCAACCTGTGACTTAAGGGGCTCCCTTACCTTTTTGCATCTTTGTGAACATCCTTCTAAACCCATTTCAACTCTTTTCCTTCTTGTATCTCCTCCATGTAGTAAGCAAGTGAACCTTGCCATCAAACTCTGTTAAGTCACTTTTTCTAATAGCTTTGATGGTGTTTAAGTGATCAAAAAGTGACCCTTCATCAGGATTTGCCACAGCTGCTGAGCAGTATATTCAGGGGAGGTTGGGGCAGCCATCCCTTTGCATCCCACACAACCTGGAGGTTGTGCACGTGAAGCATTACCATTGCACCGCCGAAGTTCATGTTTCCTTTGAGAGCAGTAGGGCTGGTAAATCAGCTGTACCTGAGGCAGGCCCTCCCACACAAAGGAGGCAGGCAGGCATGTTCCAAACCCAGGGCCTTGGCTGCCATGATTTGTACCTAAACTTACCTTTGGATGAGAACTGACTACAGCAAAAAAGGCTGTGATATTTGAGAGCCCATCAAACCCACATGCACGAGGCTGCACCACCACTCAGAATGAATCCTGGAGGGCCACCACAGTGCAGCGTCAACAGGAAGTGGTGAGAACCCCACACGTACCTGTTTGGGTGGCCAAACACGTCACATGGCGCTGGACTCAGGACAAGGGAAAACCACCACCAAATAACCTTCTCAGGGATGAGAGTTTAAAAGACAGACATGATTGAAAAGTTTAGCAAAACAAGAGGATTCCCACCAACTATATCTGTTGGGGACCAGACTGGCACATTCCATCTGCTGTTGAGAGACAGCAGCTACTCCAGCCCAGGAGTCTGTTGGCAACACAGAGCTCCTCCATTTTTCCAAATCACTGTCTTATTATGCTTTACACAGTTACTTATTAATATATCATCTAAAGAGATACATTATAGACATACATACCTACATTTCCAGGTACCTAAATTATTAGTGTAAGGTAAATAGATTTAATTATTTATAATGAAGGGGAAGCACATTTATTTATGTTGAACTCACTAAACTCTACTCTTTCCCACCCTCCCGTTTCCAGGAGGCAGCACTGGGACAGCAGTTGCTCCAGTCACAACCTTCCCTGGACGCGAGGGGAGCTTTCAGTAGGCAGGAATTTGCAGGAGGCTGAGCAGAGCTCAGCGTGAGCCAGCAAATCATGACTGCACTTAATTCCCAGTGAGACCTCCAACACCCTCCTGTCAATTCATCTGAGCATTGCATCTGCCTCTACCTCTGTTTTTCCAGAAAAGTTAACAACAGCAATAATCTCCCTCTTAGGAGACTCAATTATTACATTAGCTGACATTCTCTAAGGCAGAGCAAGTGCAGCAAAGCCACTGCACGTCACTCCAGCGGTTGCTGCCACTTCGTCCTCAGAAGACAACATTCACCATGATGAGAGGGGAGGCAGGAAACCGTATTTGCATTGTAACAGCTCACAGCAGTGAAGCTGCTTTCACTTACATCAGGAGCACTGCAACAATGTTGATGTGGAACTTCTACCCCTAAGGGAAACGCTTCTGTACTCAATCCAGTTTTTACAGATCTACTCTGTCATCAAAGGGATATTTGGCTACATGTGCAGGGGTAATACACAACTCTTCTCAAATGTAAGGAATCAGTCCACCTGGATGAGTTCGTGTGTGCCTACTCTAGGTGGTCCTCCTCTGGCAGGAGGAGTTAGCTTGATGATCTTTCAAGGTCCCTTCCAACTCTTATGGTTCTGTGTGATTCTGTAAGATAATGTATTGGTACTCCCTGTAACAGCCAAAACCCCTCAACCTTGGCAAAAACTGCTCCACATCTTACTCCATCTCTTCTCTCACTGGGACTGTTCTGAATTATTACATGTTGCAATCACCAGTGCTGCTTACAGACATCAGGGTTTCTGGAGCTGCTGCTGCCCAGTCAAGCAAAACATCTGGCTGGGTCATGAGACCTAAAGCAGAAAAACATGGTTACCAAAAGCATGTGTGTAAGAGACACCATCCTGCTGCTCCCCCACAAAATGAACTGCATCCTTAGATGCTCAATTTAACTGCGGCTTCAGCAGCAAGCCCCAGAATTTCTGAGTTTTGCTGTGCAGCTGGCCACCTGCCTTCAGTGCCATGCTACACTCTAAACCACTTCACGAACATGATCCAAGTTTTAGAAAGCTGCATTGCAAACCTCCTGTGCTCCCACCTTTACCCACAGAATACAGACTGAGGGGGGATCTTGTTAATATTTACAAATATCTAAATGGTGGCTGTCAGGAGGTTGGGGCGTCCCTTTTTTCTATGGTATCTAGTGACAGAACAAGGGGTGATGGGATGAAGCTGGAACACAGAAAGTTCCATTTAAACATAAGGAAAAACGATTTCACTGTGAGGGTGAGGGAGCCCTGGCACAGGCTGCCATGGGAAAATGTGGAGGCTCCTTCCTTAGAGGTCTTCAAGACCCACCTGGACACATTCCTGTGTGACCTGACCTAGGTGGACCTGCTTGAGCAGGGAGGTTGGACTGGGTGGTCTCTAGAGGTCCCTTCCAACTCCTACCATTCCATGATTCCATGAAAGCATCAGTAGCTCACTATGCTGCTGCAGACAGCAGCTGACAGGAAAGGGAATGGTGTACCATGGCACAGGAAGGCAAGGGGCAACAGCCCACCAAGCTCCTTAAGCCAGCAGCACCACCACAGCTGCTGCCTCTTGAAACTGTATTTCCCCAGCGCTCAGAGCAGGGATCTCAAGTACTGCATGCCCCAAATGCTCTACTGGGTACACACCAGCTCTGGCATGCACAAATCCAGAGCAAAATAGCCTGAATAGTCACCTTTGCCCTTCTGTGGTTTAGAAAAACCTCTTCTACATGGCAGCACGTCAGACCTCTTGGGACATAAAAGCAGCGTATCCTCCCTGCCCGAGAGCCCTCGGTCTCACGTATGCAGAAGGTTCAGATTCTGGGTCATGAAGGTAAAGTGATGGACCCTGGCCTGTCTGTTCCTCTCTCTCTCCAAGAGCAGTGTAACCGTGTCTTTTTCACCAAGTGCTGCAACAGGACACCAAGGGCTGCAGGAGCAGCCACTGAACTCCTCACAAGGAATAGGGTTTGTGTGAGCCTGACCTGCGTGGAGCAGGGCCAGGACAAAAAGGTTAGCTGCTCACTAGCAGTCTCCAAGCTGTGTCCTTACAGCACTGCCTCAAAATAACCTGACAGAATGGAGCAAGTGAAACCGAGAGTGGAAACTTGGCCAGGAACCCGAGATACTTACTGTTTCCAGTTTTCCAGGAAGAAGTATTTGCAGAGAAACAGAAAAAAAAAACAAACATTCACTCAACCAACCAAAACCCAATCAGCTGGTGACCACCCAGTGCTGGTGTACAGAAAAGCTCAACATTTGGGTCAGAGTCCAAGGTGAAGAAGAGAGCAAACACAGGGAATTGTGGCATGAGAGTCCATCAGTCACTGCTCTCTCAGCTGTGTGTGTTCTCACAGCTCAGCGTTGCTTACCCCAAAGGAAGCAGCTGCTATGGCTAAGGAATGCTCTGACTGCAGTACTGTTCTTCAGCTCCTCACATTGCCAACACTGGTATTTTAAGCTGAATCACACATGAAGTAGCATGTAATTTTGCACCACTGCATGCAAACACTTGCAGCACGCAGGCTCAGGGACTCCAGTATGTCACTTTAGCTACGGAGCTTGCTTAGAAAAGAAATATTGGTGCATCAGTTGACACAAAATCACTTGGTCAAATTTTTACCTTGGGTTATGGCTTTCACACCCTCTTTGTGCCCAAAACTTTTCACCTATGAAGCTCTTAATAGAAGGAGAAAGAGTAGTAGTGGAAGATGGCCATAACTAAAGGCTCACACTGCCTTTGTCACAGCACTCAGCAGCTCTCAAAAACGTGTTCTCCCACAGAGAGATGCTTAGTGGGCGTTCAATTGCAGCTGCATCTTCATCACCCTTCCAAAGAATTCCCTGCTGCCTTCCTCACTTCTCTTCCAAGGAGTAAAAGCTGGTACCACACTTGAGGATTTGTCAGCCCACGGACTGTCTGGCGCACACACACGTGCATCGGCTGAAGGGTATCACTGACCCAGGTTTAGCACCACACAACAAAAACACACCTCAGGATTAGCAGCAAGTGAGGGAGCCTTGGGACAATGCCCCTCGCTGCTGAGTGCAGGGCAAGCTCTCACCAAGCTGTGCCGGGGGCAGCACACATGGGCAAACAGTCCCGAAGCCCACGTGACTGCAGGTTATGTGCCCAAGTCTCCAGCTACCCAGGGGTGGGGAAGGCTTCTTGTCTTCAGCCAGGATCTTTGCAGGAGTCAGGTGAACCAAGCAAAGCCCTAGTTTTTAAATTAGGAAACACTTGATAAACCCTAAAGCCGTTTAGGTTCTGAATGCTTCCAAATACGCTCTCAGTTGGGGTCTGTCTACAACGTCTTGCTCAGCACAAGGCCCTGATTTAGCACTTCTCAGTCCCTTATTCTGATGCCCTTCTCCACTATCCACTAACAGAAGTAATTTGTTTCATTATCAGTTGTGCTGTGATTTAAATTCAGGGAGTTAAAAGTTCTGCAGCCAATACAAGTTTTTCTCTCTACTGAAACACTTCCTTCTGAAACCAGAGCTTAGGAATCCAGGGACCTGCAGCAGCCTGCACACCCCTCCCTGCTGCCTAACTGCAGCTCATCTGCTGCCATTTCTCAGTTGAAGCAACTCTCCATGCTACCTGAAGAGGTTCTTGACTGCTCTTAAGAGAGTTCTTCTTGTCCTGAAAGATAAAAAGAAACACTTTATAATTAGTCAGTAGAATTATTTGCAGAGCAGCTTTCCAAACTTTTTTTGGCTCTGCAGGAATACCAAGTTCTTCCAGAATCCGGCTTAACAGCTGCCTCCCCTCAGTTTTGTTGACAGGACTTAGGCACAAAAGTCTTCCAGTCTTACCTGTGTTTTTTCCCAGCTCTCCCTATTTTAACCACAAACCAGAAAAGCAATGTATTTTTCTGTGTTAAGACACCTGGAAACAGTAACATCATGCAGAAGTACTTACCCATTCCACCCAGCTGAATCTACTCACTTTTCACTGGGCAGTTCCCCAACTCTTTTGGAAACAGCTCCATGGGAGACTACTGCAAACAAAAACACCCTTCACAGAGCCTTCTTCAGCCT
Organism: Urocolius indicus; assembly: GCA_013401255.1. Classification (NCBI taxonomy): domain Eukaryota; kingdom Metazoa; phylum Chordata; class Aves; order Coliiformes; family Coliidae; genus Urocolius; species Urocolius indicus. The sequence goes on along the minus strand of WBNH01011345.1, from coordinate 84,332 downwards.
CCAGAACATGAGCAGTAACTTTGATGTTTCAGACTTTACACCCTTCCCCCATAGGCTCTGAAGTAAGCAGTTGGTCAGTGACACTTAAGTCTCCTCCTTCATCCAAAGAGACTATGGATAACTTTCACAGGTGGGATCATTAAGAAAAAGGGATTTTAAAACAAAAATTACATGCCATGACAATCATAGGTCACATCAATCACATGTGAGTGCACAGGGAAATCTGCTCATCCAGCTAATCTGCATACTAGGAACTACACAAGGCCTGACAATTAATTTGCAAGACCTGAGAGAACCGATGTTGACAGAACATCAGACACCTGACCAACTGTCTCACCATATCAGCTATCTGTAGGTTTACTCTCATCGATGGGAGTGTTTCTCAGGCAGCCTGCAGAGCTGGGTTTGGTACGCTGCCCAGTGAAGAGCATCCAAAACCTTCCAGTTTTCTTTAATAGCAAGAACTTGTCAGAATGAAAGCTGAGATGACAAGCCAGGTTTCTACATGTGAACTCAGATTACGTTTAGATTAAGCAGTTTCTTCTTTGATCAAAGGCATCACATACTCAATCCCAGTCATTTTCATCTCCAGCATCCCTCCTGCAGGGTCTTCCAGCCACCTCAGGACGCTGGCTGGTTGCTTACCTGAGTCCAGTGACCAAAACCACTTTAACACCAGAGACAAGCCACAGCTTCTGCAACACAGGGTGTCTGCACAGCATCCCCAGCAGCACACACAAACGTCCCAGTTTCAGAGGCTCAGGCCTGTACAGACACCGGGGGGAGCTCCTTAACAGCGTGACACCAGTGTACTCACTGATTTCAGAGCCACCAACGGCAGCATCTTCACTGTCACCACTTTATGTCTTTGTATATGATATGCTGAGACAACATTTATTTCTGCAATAGGACTCCAAGCTGTTTGTGGATCTTGTAATTAAGACCTGTTGGGTCAAAAGAGCCTCAGACACTGGCGCTTTCTGCTGAGCAGAGTATCCAAGTGGGAGCCATGGAACGTGAGTTTCATCATTAACATCTCTGACAAGCTGTGACCAGTGAGTAAGATCCACACACTGACAAGAATCGGACATCCTCAAACTGATGAATGTGAACTAGATACACGGAGAGAATTATTTTGTCTCTTGCATCAGGTATTTGCTGGGGCAGCTTTTGGAGTGAATTCCTTTTTCCTACATTTCAACAGACATCAGGGGCAGCTACAGTTTCAGAGAAACAAACAGGGTATAAACAACAGAATGAAATTATCTGTCAAGCAGGATGTATCCTTGGCTCCTCCTCAGAGCTGCAGCACTGACAAGGGGGAAGGGGAAGAAGAGAGCAAATCAACACAGGTGAAGCAAAATTTCTAAGTCAGTTTAAATAACAAAGCCTTGTCAGCAGATCATCATGAAGATGTCACATAGATGTCTTCTGCCTGCTATAAAAAAGACAATCGAGCTCACCCCTTCAGTTACCCACTGCAGTATTTAAAATCATTACTTGGCATCAGACTTAAAAGTTTACAGCACAGACTTAAAAGTTTACAGTGGGCAACTGCTGTAACTGAAGTCATCCTGTCACTGCCTCTTTTCTCCACACACAGCACAACTAGTGTAAAGTATCTGTGTTGAGAAGAAAGAAGTAAAAATGGAATAAAGAGAGCTGTTGCTTTAACTCCAAATTCTTTGGATGTGTGCAACTATTACTGAACAGAGCACCAACAGAGCATCACACTCCCTCTGCTCCTCTTCTTCAGGGATGAATGTGGCACAATTGAACATGCTGGGGGTAGGAAAAGCACCTCCTGTCTCAAAATACCAAACATTTTACAGGAAGGCAAGCAACTGGTTCAGATTCTTTAACTGAAGGGAGGTAGAATTATAGAATTAGAAGAATGACACACTGCTGCAATATCAACAAATCTTGAAAGGCTGCAAGGTTCAGGTTAAGCAACTGCATCACAAGAACATCTCATAACATCCTTTCCTCACCATTCAAGTGTATCCTGGGGCAAACAGACCACTGCATCTGCGTAGTCATTGTGAGGCAACATGCTGAGCAAATGCATTGTACTTACCTCCAGGAGGAGCCAAAGTATGAAAGAAAAACTTGTAACCCATTTTTTTTTTCTGAGCTATGCCACTACTGGACTTTAGCCAAGATTTCCAGAGAGCCTGCAAAACTCTTCACAGCCCTTTTCAATAGAGTATCTTCTTACAACAATAAAGTACTTTATTTCACAGGAATCAGCTGTAACTAGAAATAGCGTTATTTCACAAACCATGTAATACTTTTGAGTACCTTCCCCTCCAGTTTTGAGCACGCCGGCTCAGGGAACTCCAGTCCCCTGAAGTCTAATGGAGATTTTATTAATCTTTCATTTGATGAGCGGATCATTTCCCATTCCCCAGACTACCACAAGCAGGCATGATGTCTACAACCTGCTCCTCAAAACCTAGCTTACCTCCTACATGTCACACAGAGGGTATACTGAAAGTCACACAGCACCGAGCCAGCTGGCTAAGCCATGCCAATATTCCCCAGCAAGCACAGCAATAAATCAGGAAGGACCATGGCCCAGAGCTCTCACAGCACCTCTCAGTTTTCCCAAGGCGGATGCGTGTCTCTACGGATACCCCAGGACATCTGCCTTCAGCAGCGAGCAAAGCTCCTTCTGCTGGGCACACTAAACCACGTTATCTACGACGGCCAAACACTACCAGCGCAGTCATCGGACAGCAGACAGGCGCCACGACTCTTCGAACAGCCCCAATCGCGCGGGCACAGCCCGTCAGCTGGCGTGGGGCACGGGCACGTCCCGGCCCGCTCCTGCTGAGAGCCGGCCCGCACTCCTACGCCACGCTCTGGGGCCAAGCACTCGCAGCCGCCGCCTGGGGCCTTGTCCCCGGAGCGCTCCCGGAGCGCCGCGGCTCCCTGCGCCACAGGCAGCGGCCTCCCCGGCCCAGCCCGCGCGGCCCCGCTCCCGCCGCGGACGCACCTCACGGCCGCCGCTCCCGCCCGCCTCAGGGTCCCGGCGGCACGGCCCACACAGGCGTGAGCCCCAGGAACGGCCCCCGCCGGCCCGGCCCCCGCCGTGAGGCGGCCCGGCACGGCACG
>WBNH01011345.1:0-81145 GCA_013401255.1 Urocolius indicus | reverse complement strand
GGCACGGCACAGCACAGCACGGCCCGGCCCGACCGAGCGCCGGCGGGCACCCCCGGACAAGCCGGCCGCCACGCAACGCCCTTCGGGGCCCGCACAACCCGCCGCAGCCCCTCGGCCACAGCCTCATCCCCTCACACAAGATCCTCCCACTCGCCCCGCACTGACACCCGTCTCCCGCCCTCTCCCTTTTCGGACATCTTAACCCGTTTCCTCGGCCGTTCCTCCGGAGCTGAGGCCATCCCACGCCACCAACATGGCGGCCGCCGCCTCTCTCTCTCCCTCCCCACACCCCCGCTCTCCGCTGAGAGCTCGAGGCGCGGGGCCTGCCGGGAAGTCGAGTCCCTGCCCCGCGCACAGCCGCGAGGCTGCTCTCTCCAGAAAACTACCGTCCCCAGCGGCCCCCGCGGCGGGCGGGGCCAGCCAATGGGGAGGCGGCAACGCGAGCGCTGGCCCCGCCCCGGCGGGCAAGAGGGGTGATGTCATTGCCCAGCGGGCGGCCGCGGGGGCGCGCCGCCGTTCATTGTGCTCCGCCGGTGCCGCCTCCCGCTGCCGCTGCCGGCCTCGGCGGGGGGGGCTCCGCTCCCGCTCTGACCGCCGCTCCGCTCCGGCCCCCCGCCACCGGCCCGCGTCACCTCTGCTGCTGCACCAGCCCCGCGCCGGCAACGGCCCTGCACCCGCCTCTGAAGAGCGTTGCCTTGCACTGAGCCCCGCTATACGCGTCCCGGGGGGGGCCTGTCCTGGCCCGAGGGTGGCCCGGCACCCATCCCGGGGGGCTGCGCTGCACGGCGAAGGGAGCTCTGCACCCCTCCCCGAGCCTTTTCGCCCAGCGCCGCTGCACCCATCCCGAGGAGCTGCCCTGCGCCGGGTGGGTGGCCGGCAGCCGGTCCCGGGGGAGCGGGCTGCCCTGCATCCGTCCCCGGGGATCAGCGCCGTGCCGGGGGTGGTCCAGCACCCGTCCCGGAGTGCGCGGGGGCTTCACCGCACCCAGCGCCGCTGTCTCCGCCGTGGGGCGGCACGGGGCTGCCAGCCTTCTCCCATCGCCGCTGACGGGCTCCTGGCTCCCGCCTCGTTTCATGATCGTGAAGAGGGAGGAAGAATCCCAAACCAGGTGAGTTCTGCGCTCATTTTCTTTTTTTTTGGTGTGTGTTTTACCTCTTCCTTCTCCCCCTTCCCCCAAATCTTTCGCAGCGCTTTCCCGCACTGTGCGTTCCCCAGCGGGGAGAAACGCTGCCGAGCGGTGCTGCGCCGCCTTTCCCTGGCATTGCTGGAAAAGGGGAGGGGGAGGAAACAACCCCCCTCTCCTAAATTTGAGAAACCCCTCGGAGATGCGAGCAGGTGCGTCCACACCGCGCCGGCACCTCCGCGGCCGCGCTGCGCGTCCCGCAGCCTCCGCGAACCTCCCGCGACTCCGGGCTGCTCCGGCCGCCCCGACACAGCGCGGTCCCGAGCGGCGGATACCGCGGCGGCAGCCCTGTCCCGTTCGGCTTCGGCACTGGCTGACAGCGGCAAAGAAGATGGATTTGTAACTGCTGTCGTTAAGTGCTTCTGAGCCCCGGCGTCACTGAGAGAGGAAAAAGAGAGGATATTTTTTTGAAGTCGAATAAGCGAGGATGGGTTTTGAGGGGCTGGCGAGCTGCGTCGTGCAGCTGCTGCGTTTTGACACCCTCGTTCCTCCCTTCTTTCAGGGAAACGGGGGAATTTGAGTCAAACTGGCTCGCACTTACAGCTGCGTGCAGTTGGTCCAGGCTTCTTTTCCAGGTCGTGTCATGAGTAATGCATCTTCAAAATTGTCGTTTGGACAGCACGATGGTTTGTTTCAACTTCCACACTGTCACTCCGGTCTTGTCCCCTTTTATCACAAGTACAAGAAGTGTATATAGTTTTAAACTTTGTAAAAGCTTTGTGGTCCAACATAACTTAATTTTAGTGTGGCTTTTTTACTTTTTTTCCTGTTCCTTGCTGTTGCCGACGTGCAGTTCAGGTCTTTACTTGAACAGTGCGATGATATTAGTGGAAGATACTAGGGTTTTTTTTTTCCTTAGTGCGTGACATCAGGAGGTTTTTTTTCCTCTTCCATATCCACGCTATCGCTGCAATTGCTTGTGGAGCACAGACACGCAGATTTTGGGCGGGTAGCAGTGAAATGTGTGCTCGCACAGGAGTGCACACTCCTGCTCGCCTCGTAGCTGTCAGCATCTTTCAGTGCCCTTTAAAGTTAATCAGCTCCAAAGCCCGACTTGGGGGCTGTTCTGAGAGCAGGCAGAGAGCGTGCAGCTGAGCTGATGGTTGTGTCCCCCGCCTTTCTCTCTGCTGCATATTTGCCTCTGCGCTTCTCTTGTGTAACTGGCACTGTGTGTCCTCTGGCAGACTCTCCCTGGAATCACAGCGTTGGGGAATGGGTGACATGAGTGCAGTGGGGACAATGAAACTCCCTGTTTGTCTTGATCAAAGTATTTGTAAACACCAAGGCGGCGGTTGTGGTGTCCGTATGCGATGCTCCCATGCTTTACACCCTCCCCTCCCTAAGTGGGATGAATGTGCTGCATCCACACCTCCTCCCTGGATTTATTTTATCTATGTTTTCTTCCTTCCTCTTTGTTACTGACTCAAAAGGGGAAGAATAACAGTGTGTGCAGGAGTTGCCTTTGTTCGATTGGTCTTTTTTTAAACATTTTTATTTCCTGGAATGGCATTTCCCCCTTTCTTTTACGAGGGAGGGAACGGGTAATCTAATAAAGGCTTTCCCATCTTGGCTGTAAAAGGCGAAGTTTTATGGCAGTGATTTTGTTAGCTGTGCAGAGAAGGCACTGGAAATGAAGTGATAATTTGAGAATGTAACCTGGGAATTGGTGTGGCAAATATTGATACAGAACTTGGGGACAAAAAGCAGGGAATCTGTGGCCAGGGATTATGAAGTAACGTGCTTTTTGTGATGTCCATCTTTTTTATTGTGCTTTCATCGTTATCTGTATCTTCACAAATATGTCTTGTGAATGTGCTTGTCTTATTATTTGTCCAAATTGTTAGATTTATTGAATCCAGCCTTGTGGTAATGTGGTCTTTTCAAGCTGTATTATAGCACTGCAAGAAATGGATTTAAAATGTAGCTCGGAGATCCACACTATTAATAAGATGAAATTTTACCTTGCAGGAGCAGAAATATAGACACATAAAAATGGACCAAAACTGCAAATCACCAATAGATGAATGGTTGCTGTGCAAAAGCACAGAGGAGCTAAGAGGCCCTTCCTCTTGTGGAATTTGAATCCTGATCCTGCTAAGACCTATACGCAATGTATGCATTTATGGTGATTTAAGAAGTCCTCAAGATACTACTTGCTAGAAGCAGAGAGAATATCCAAGGAAGGCACTGCTAAGTATTTCCTCTGGTCTTTTGCTTTTCCCCAAATTTCTTACTGATGTTCAGTGCCTGAAAGTGGATTTAGAGCTAGTAGCTCTGTGGTCATACCTGGTAGAGTTTTCTCCTATATTAATCCTGTTCTTGATCAAATTGAGTTTGATGCTGCTGATTGGCTTCCTAGTAAAACCAGAAATCGTGCCTTTGACTTGGCTTTATCAGCATTGCCCTGTGCTCTATTAAACTGCCCATCTCAGAACTTCTTACAGAAGCCTTCCTGGCTTGCTTGGGTGTGTCTCAACCTCATGTATGGGGTGACCCAAAGACTTGGTGAGACCAGGAGAACTCGGAAGAGCCAGAGCTGGGACAGACTTGCTGTCTCTTACACTCTTAGCTTTCTTCACTGTTCCAGAGAGTTTTGAGAGGCTAGATATTAAATTGAATGTTAGCCACCTTCCCATGATAAATCTTTCATTGTTTTGCAGACCTAGACTGCCTATTCCCTTTTTCCCAGTCCCAGCTGCGGGTGGTAGATGTTGCTCCAGCTCAGGCTGGAGGGCTGTGGCTCTGGCACAAGCTGCTGAGCTCCTGGTTTGAGCTCCAGAGCTGCCCTTGGTTGGTCTTTGCTGTGGTAGCCAGGCTGGCATCCATCAGTTGGCAAATGAAGGTGCTTGCTCTAAGTTTGGTGTTATGTCCCAGGCAGATGTATCTGCAGCCCGATGGGTTTGTTGGCATTTTCTTACTTTTACAGAAAATACAGTCAAAGAAGAAATGATAACAGATGAGAATTAGTTAAGTTCCTATTCTAATTTTAAGGCATATTGCATTTTTATTTTAGGGCAGGACCAACAGTTTGAGTGCAAGCTTGCTCTTGGCAAGTACAGAAAGAGGTGTGGGAAATGTGCTAGGAGCTAGTTGATGTGTATTGCCAAATAACCACCCAGGCAATGCAAAAGTGTGAGAGATTGATGGCAGTGGTGCTGCTGGCAGGCAGGGTGGGCATACCTCGCTGTGATGAAGCTGTTCAAACCAGGAAGACCGCACGAATGCTTGCAAGACTTCACAGCCAAAGATTTAGGATATAATACAATCATTTTCTGTATTACAGATGGGTTTCCCACACTAAAAACATCAACCCTTGGGGCAGAGATGCTCAGCAACAGCTTTGCTTTGACTGGAGGTGATGACATGACCTAAGGCAATGTTTTGATTGACTCTCCAGTTGCCATAATTTCATTTTGAAGCAAGTCATTTAGCTTCCTGCTTCCCCAGTGATTCTGTCAATAGCTAACTAAATCCTCATTTTATTTTTAATAGCCCTCATACAATGTGAAACAACTGATCTGTCATGTTTGTCATATAGTCCTGGTGCCTCTTGGTCAGCTATTGCTTAAAGCATGAATTTAAATTGTGTGTGTCAAATATTCCTCAGGTGCTAATATGTTGAATTAATTAGGGCAGAACAGGGATGAACTTGTCCCTTAAAATCATTTAAACAGAGTGGAGACTGCATTAAAGCCTGTCACTGTTGTCACAGTTTCATAAATAATCTGTGCTAACGTTGGCCTTGAATAAGGAATTAGTGAGATTTGTGTTATGTCATTTGATTTCACCCTGCGTAGACAAAAATCATTAGAGAGCTTTGTTGCATTGAGCTGGGGATAGATATTTAGGTTGCAAACAGCTTGAGACTGAATTGCTATTTGTCATCTTGCCTCTCCCAGAGTTACTGCTCTCCCTACACCGTGCTTCTCTCTGTATGCAGAGGTGCAGTCTTCCCTTATGTACTTAAGGCAAAATTTAAACCATCTGTTTAAACTAATCTAGCTGTTAGTTTCCTGAGATGATTAAGGAATACTTGTGCAGAGGAGAAAACCTTCTATAAGGTTTTGCTTTGCTCAATAGAGCGCCTCTTGGAAATCTGCTGCTGTCCTTTTAAAGATAACACGAGACCCTGTTTATTTTCTTTCTTTTTAGCAGAAATGTCTTTGAGGTACTGCTGAACTAAAAAGTTAACTGTAACCTTTAAGTATCTGAACAGTGTTTTCTGTTAGACCTTGAAAAAAGTAATGGCAAAGGGAAGAGAGAGAAGGGGAGGAAAGGCAGTACTGGCATGAAAAAAGATGAGCTTGCACATGGTTTCTCAAAAGACTGTATCCTGCAGAGAGAATTTAAAAGGGAAAAAAGAAGTGTTAAGAGATGCCAAAATGTGCAGAAGTCCAGCAGTGCTTGGGTAACTGTATCCTGCTAGAGATGCTCTCCACAGAGAGAGGGACTTCATGCAGAGCCTCACCAGTGCAACCCACTGCTGCAGTGTGCTGCTGCTCCTCTGTAATGAAGTTACCAAAAACTAAACTCTGCTTTCTTGGTTAAGCAATAATTTAGTTACTCAAAGGGCAGCATGTGTGCATTAGGTCCCTCTCTAGAGTAATCAAGGGGTTAGAGTCGAATATTTTCAGTTGGAAGGGATCTACAAGGATCTTCTAGTCCAACTGTCTGACCACTTCAGAGCTGACCAAAAATTAATCCATGGCATTAAGGTCATTGTCCCAGCTCCTCCTAATTAAACAGGCATGGGGCATTGACCTCCTCTCTCTCTGCTTCCCCTCCAGAGGAAGCTGCAGAGAGCAATGAGGTTGCCTCTTAAACTTCTTTTTCTCCAAATTAGACAAGCCCAAGGTCCTTAGCTGCTCCTCATGGGAGGAGCAACCCTGTCACCAGCTTTGTTGCTGTCCAATAAAGCTGTATGGCACATTTCACCTGGGCTGTCAGTACTGGGACAGTACCAGCTTGAGGGGAGCTGCTGACATGTCTGTTCCCATCCACTTTCACTCTGCTTGTTTTGCATCTGCCTAAGCCTCTCTCTGCTCCAGGGTAGTCACCCACCTCCCCTTACCCCTCTTCTATCTAGTGGTGTTCAGCAATAACCTTTGGAGCTTGCACACTCCCCAGCTACAAATGAATCTGAGGAATCTTGTGAAGGGGTAGAAATGGAAACTCTCATCTGAAGAAGATATGATGCCAATAGGGAACAGGTTACTAAAGATGTTGGGTGTGAAGAAGAATGTGGCTGACAAATGGATCGGCTCACCTATGCTCTGTCCTGTGGCAGATGACAAGTTCCTGTGCCTTAAGTTTCAAGTCCTCCTGTCTTGTGTCACGCTTTTGCTCCAAATACCCATTCATCCAGACATACAAAAGTGGTGAGAGATGAGAAAAATCTGTGCTCCAGAAAAACCCCAGATCCATGTTCGGGCTGTAGATCAACACCTTGAGTTGAGAGGACGCCAACGTTCAGATTTATGGTCGATCAAAGAACAAGAGAAAGGGATTGCCAGGATTAGAAAAGAGATTTGAGGTTTGCTGTGGTGCAAAGAATGCTTTCAGTAATGAAAAGCTGACTTGAAAAATAATGATTAGCGCTTCTCTGTGATTTAAATTTCATTGCCTGAATTCAGAGTAATGGAAAATAGATCAGTCAAGGCTTTTTAATCTAATAAGTTTTTAAAAGAAGCCAACTTCATGTCTAATTAGTTAGAAGTTCTCCGTGGAGCCCCCTCTTAGGCTTCCAGGGTCTCATGCATGGTGTTTTCAGGACAGTTGTGGCTGCAGCATGGGAGTATTTACTTAAAGGAACGTTCTTTCTTATAATATGGTAAGACCAACTTGTATATAAATTTATTTCTTAGACAGCCTGAATTATTTTTAGTGACCTCAAGAAATCCCCTAAGGAGTCTCCATGCTGTGTGGTCTCATTTTCCTGCTGTTTTCTGATGACAGAAGGGAGTTCTAGATTCCATCTTCTCTACCACTGGAGATTCAAGCATCATTATACTGGCTACTGAACTTAAGAGAGGAGATGACTGCCACCTGAAAAAACAATGCTTTTTTCTCTTCTGTTGTTTTTTTGTTTGTTTGGGTTTTATTTTTTGTTGCTTTATAGCTCTTAACTCAAATACCTTAAAAATAAATGTAGGGTTGAAAAAGCTTTCCTGATGCATTTGGTATCCCTGTTAGTTCCTGGAGTTCCTGGAGTCCCAGATTATTCACCCTGAGGTGAGTAGTCTTTGGAGTGAGAATCAGGTAGCCTGAAATTGCTGAGGGGGTAGCAGTTAATTTTTTTTTTTTTTTTTTTTTTTGGTAATTGGAAAAAAGATTAAGAGAAATAACATTAGTCTCTTTGTTCTTGGATCTCCTCTGAAGTTCATGCTGCAATGTGTCCTGTGGAGAAAAGGTATTAACTCGGATAAACCAGGGGTAATGAGTTTAATTAAAACCCCAGTGAAGACTGGAGTAATGTATAGTTTTCGCAGGAGCATAAGGGCAGGCTTGGGATTTCTCTGCCTCTGGACTGCAGAGGACCCTGGGATGGCTGGTTCCAGCATTAGGTTCCACGTTCTAGTTGGCTGGAGGTTCAGCTGCACGTTTAACCTGTGTGATGATGGATTTGGGCTCTGCTCCTCTTTAATCCCTGTTTCTGTGGCATAACTACAGAAAAGCCCTTTAACTCTAATTGTGTTGTTTTAACACAGTCTGCACCTAATTCTCTGTTTTCTATCAAAAATACACTCAAGTGCAGTGAATATCTGCAGCATCACAATTACTGCAGCCCTGCAGGTAGTAGCTGTCTCCTGCCTGGAGCCAATGGAAGATCATGGCACACTAATCTCTCACATATCTGATAATGTAAAAGTCTGCACTGCAAATATTTGCTCCTGAGAGCATTAAGTAGTTATGGGGAGGTTCTTGAACAATGTTGGGGCTGTCAAAAAAAAAACCAACCCAATCATGGGAAGACTATCTGAGCTGCATATACCAGAAGCTTGAAACAGCAGAAGCAAAGTCAGTGCCTCATTTCTCTATTGCATTTGTCCTTGTTCCGAACAATTTGTTCCTTCTAAAAAGGGAACTGTGCCCATTTTCTTAAAGCCACCAGTATTCACATTTCTAAAACACTGTAATAACGTTTTGCTCAGATAGANGTTGGTGGGGGGGGGGGGGGGGGGGGGGGGGGGGGGGTGTGCACGTAGAAAAACCCCCAATGAATTCAGGTTTCTGTTAACTCTTAAATTTCAGCAAGTGAACAGGAAGTGTAAAGTTGAGCTGCTGATTCCAGGCTGACAGATTTCTGCTCAGCCTACTTAGGAAAGGGAGGTGGGAGCATGCAACTTGGCTGGAGACTGCTTTGTGGTATCTGTAGGAATGAAGTCTCCTGTGTTGTGACCTGCTGCTGGTCATTGGTGTGCCCTGACCATCTCTTGCAGGGATGTAGTGTATATTCAATGCAGAGACAAACTGTCTTTTTAGCAGTCACTAACACCAAATTCTGAAGTCTCTTCTGCCTCCCTCCAAACCTGCAAAATGTACTCAACTATATCCATGTTGTGATCCAAAGGTCCTTCTTAGTATTTCCATCTTGCTCGCAAATGTTGGAACCCACTTTTTGTTAATACAGTGTGTTTTCCTCTACTAGAAAGTCTTTCTTTTTTTTTTTTTTTTTTTTTGTTTTTGAAGTAGCAGTCCTGCTGTCACAGTTCTGCAGGGAAACTGTTCCTTGTTGCATTTGCACTTGTCTGTGAAGGTAGTTGGTCCCCATATGTGATCAGGAAGCGATAACAAAAGTGTCTTCCAATGTGTGGCCTATGAGAAGTGTCTACTGGGTCACGTTGGACATCCCTGTGTTGGACATGCTTGAGATTCCCTTGTCCTGTGCTATTATATGTGGTTATTATGGACCATTTTTCAATATTCTACTGCAGATGTGGGTATGACAGGGAATTTGAAAGCTCCTTCTCAAGCTGCTGCATGGCCAGAGATATTTGTAGTTCCACAGAATCACAGAATGTTAAGGATTCAAAGGGACCTGCAGAGATCATCCAGTTCAAACTTCTGCTAAAGCAGGTTCACCTAAATCAGGTCACACAGGAACATGTCCAAGCAGGTTTGGAAACCTCCAGAGAAGGAGACCCCACAACCTGCCTGCGCAGCCTGTGCCTGGGCAGCCTGTGCCCGGGCAGCCTGTGCCTGGGCAGCCTGTGCCTGGGCTCTCTCACGGTAAAGAAACTCCATCATTAGTAACTTCACTTTTCTCATTGTAAACCTTCAGTCTTTTGTCAGTGGCCATCTCATTTATATCGGTGTCTGTTGTGCCTCTGGAGTGGAAAACTGCTTGGTTAAAGCCAAAATAAGTATTAAATACATGATCTCACTGAGATCTGCAATTTAACGAAAGCTGTTGTCAGAGAGAGGAAGGATCTGACCTTGGTTATGATTCGTTTCCTGCAGCTGCCAGTCATGGTGGCACATGGGGAGCACGTTGCATCAGTTCACAGGGCAGCCATTAGTAACTAAATGTCAAACTCCTTGCTGGAAAATGTGTGAAGCTACATAAAAAAATTCCGTCTTGTTAGCACATCTTCTGCAATATTCCTTATTTTGCTTCATGACATCAGTTGTTGGAAGGCTTTAAAAATATCTCCTGGGCGATGTGGGGTGATGCTTAATGAATTTAGTTATAGCTGGATGATACCCTGGAGAGTTGGTCAATTCCTGGTTCTTCCTCTGCAGTTTTTGGTCATTTTTTTGACAGTTCTTCTATTTTATGAATTGATTTGGTTTTATTGTAAATTATGAGGTGTTTTGGGATAGGGCTTTTATCTCTTAGTCCCTGCCTTGTACAATGAGACTCTGTAGTTCGCTGCATCTGCAGATGTCACTGTAACTTGAGTTCCTGGTGCTGTAAATTGCTGGAGTGGGCAGGGGGTAAGTAAGCCATTAGTGATTTTGGAAAATGACAGTCTCCTTAATTTCACTGCAAATCAATTTATATAACGAACAGCTTCATCTAGAAAGATTACTTTTGTCCTTTGAAGGTAAGAAAATGGAATTCTGCATCTGCTTCGTAGTATGGGCAAGTCACTGCTAAACTTCCTGTTGCTTGATTGCCTCTATCTGTAAAATGGAGATAATCTCAGAGAGATGCTTTGAACAGTCATAGAATCACAGAATGGTAGGGTTGGAAGGGACCTTTAGAGATCATCTATTTTGACCCCCCTGCTCAAGCAGGTTCCACCTAGATCAGGTCACACAGGAACACATCCAGTTAGGTTTTTAAAACCTCCAAGGAAGGAGCCTCCACACCCTCCCTGGGCAGCCTGTGCCAGGGCTCCCTCACCTCAACAGTACAATAGTTTTTTTTCCTTAAATTTAACTGGAACTTTTTGTGTTGCAGCTTCATCCCATTACCCCTTGTCCTGTTGCCAGCTACAATAGAAAAAAGGGATGCCCTGTCCTCCTGACAACCATTTAGATGTTTGTAAATATCATTGCTGCACTGGGATTCCCGAGGGCTGGCCTTAGCTGAAAAGACCAAAGCAAAGAAGGCATTCAGATTTTGGGCCTTCTCTGCATCCTCAGTCACCAGGGCACCCTCTGTGTTCAGCAGCAGGCCCACATTCTCCCTCATCTTCCTTTGGCTGCTGATGTACCTGAAAAACCCCTTCTTTTCCTTTACTTTCCTGGCCAGGTTTAATTCTAGAACGGTTTTAGCCATCCTGGTTGCACCCCTCCATGCTCTGGCAAAATTCCTATAATCTTTCCAAGGTGTCAGCCCATTTCCACCTCATAGATGGCTGCTTTCTGCCTGAGCTGTCCCAGCAGATCCTTGCTCATCCATGGAGGCTTCCTACCTCCTTTTCCTGCTTTCCTACATGTGGGGAGATCCTGATCCTGGGCTTGGAGAAAGTGGTGCTTGAAGACTGACCAGCTTTCTTGGGCACTTCTACCATCTAGGGTCTTATCCCATGAGATCCTCCAAGCAGGTTCTTTGAAGAGGCCAAAGTCGGCTCGCCTGAAATCCAGAGTCATGGTCCTGCTTGGTGCCCTGCTTTGTCCACATAGGATCTTAAACTCTTATCATCTCATAGTCACTGCAGCCAAGGTTGCCTCCAACCTTCACATCCCCAACCAGACCTTTCTAATTTGTCAGCAGCAGGTCCAGCAGCACATCCCCTCGTTGGTTCCTTGATCACCTGTGACTGGAAGTTGTCAACAATCTGTAGGAACCTGCTGGACTGCGTGTGCTTGGCTGTCTGGCTTTCCCAGCAAATATCAGGGTGGTTGAAGTCCCTCATGAGGACCAGGGATTATGATCGTGAGGCAGCTCTCAGCTGTTCGTAGAAGGCCTTATCCACGTCTTCCTCCTGATCAGGTGGCCTATAGTGAACTCCTACAACAGTATCACCTGCCTTGCCCTGCCCAATAATTTTTACCCATAAACACTCAACCTGCCCCTCATCCCTACCCAGGCACAGTTCGGTACACACGAATTGCTCCCTCACATACAGACTAACTCCAACTCCTTGCCTTGTCAGCCTGTCCTTCCTAAACAATCCAGAGCCCTCCATGGCTGTGCTCCAGTCATGGCAGCTGTCCCACCTTGTCCCTGTGACTGCAATGAGGTTGTAGCCCTGCATCCGCACCCACATCTCCATTTCCTCTTGCATATTCCTCAGGCTGCTTGCATTGGTGTAAAGGCAGCACAGGGGCTTACTCAAACACACAGGTTTCCCTGGATGGATGAAAGAGGATCCTCCCTGATTTGATACTCCTTCAGGGTGGTCAGCCTTCTGCATCTCATCTGCATCTTATATTCAGCAGTGATTTATTTTGTGCCGCTGAAGAGAAGCAGTACAGTTCAGCATTAATGAAGTGGGTAACTCAGTGCCTCTGCTGCAAGTTGGTCAGTATTTCAAACATCCGCAGTCTCTACAGCGAGCCCTAGCAAATTCTTAATTGGACTTAGCCTGGAGTTGATGATAATAACTTCAGTTTACATGGGGCTTTTCCTTTGGAAGAACTCCAAAGAATTTTCATACACTGTAATGCAAACTGTAGTGTAAATATTGCTTTAGCAGCCACCAGCTATCAGTGAGGTGCTGCATGATGGATACTGCGCTGCAGCTGGCAGACATATGTGAGAGGACAGTGAAAAAGAGAAGTAATACTGCAAGCAGTTGAGGAGACACAGCAGGGAAACAGGAAGACAAAATGACAGTACCTGAATTGTAATTTTTTTTTTTTGAGTTTTTTTTTAGCTTTGATGTGGTCAGCGATTCCTAGAGAGCAAGTGATTCTTGTGTGAAACATGGCATTTTTTGTTGCAGTCCCATGGTACTGCAATATTGGTTCAGACCCAGTAGAGCCGAAAGAGCCCCACTAGCTTCCAGGGGTTTATTTATTGCAGAATATGTGCATTTCTGAACATCTTAATTCAAATATTGTGGTAGAACAAGCTGGTGGTTTCTCAGGCTGCTATGGCTGTCTATGTGATGTTCTCTTATGGAGGCAAAAGGTACAATCACTTGGAGTTTGCTCTGTACATCCAAAAGACTTGAAAATGTAACCGTAGATTCATAGAATGGTAGGGGTTGGAAGGGACCTCTAGAGATCATCTGGTCCAATCCCCCTGCAGGAGCAGGTCAACCTAGATCAGATTGCATAGGAACATGTCCAGGTGGGTCTTGAAGACCGCCAAGGCAGGAGCCTCCACACCCTCCCTGGGCAGCCTGTGCCAGGGCTCCCTCACCTCAACAGTACAATAGTTTTTTCTTTCATTTAAATGAAACTTTTTGTGTTTCAGATAGTCTCAATCCTAAGTCCCATTAACCAAAAATCCTTTTAGAAAGTGTAAATACTTTTGCAAAGATGCTGGCTAAGAATTTGTTTTGTTCAGCTTGATTTGTTCACTGAGTGATGGAGCCTTCACTTCTCCCCTGAACTGGAGGCACCTAAATTGGGTTCTCTGAAGTTGAATGTTGTTATTGTAGGCCCCAGACACTGTCACTGAGATGCCAGATTCAGAAGTTCTCAGAGATGCTTGTCTCCATTTGGCAAAGAGGACAGACATTCTACAAGACTAACTTAGCCATTTTGGTTAGCTCCTCAAGGCAAGTAGGACAAAACATGGCCACCGTGTCCAATGTAATCTGCCAGACTGGTTAGAGCTCTATGTCTAGTTAAAGCTGAAGTTGTTAGAACTGCATGATGAACACGAGGTTCATCAGCTGTTGTGTTCCAAGCGGGAACAAGTGTTTTCGGGGAGGTTTTGATCACTTTAAATGCTGGTGGCTCAGTGTTGAAGCTTCAAGGGCTCAGAGCCCCTTGAAAACCAAAACAGAGAGGTCCAGAACCTGGAAAAGACAAATGAGAGTTGGAAGCTATGAGAGGAGAATCTGGAGAATAAATGCATGGCTGCTACGTGTGTTCTTGGATGAAAGGTGTTGGTGTCCTGAGGAACCAGCCAGATACAGCCAAACAAAAAATGACGAGGACAGAGATCAGCCCAACAGTAACATTGCAAATGCTGCTTGGGAGCTCATCCCAACTGCCTGTTGGTCACAAAAATTGTTGAAGTTGTATTTTCTTTGGAATGTTGCTAAAACAAGTCTTTCCTTCAGTAACTTTTGAGCCTGTTGACTGACTAGACTAGATGATTGCAAAAGCTTGTTTTCCTTAGAAAATGGGGTTAAAGTGTGTATAACACTGGAAGGAGAAGTGAGCTTATTGTTTAAGAGAGGATGCTTATTTGATAGCACTCAATCCAAAGCTTGTCTGGTATGGAGAAGAGGTTGCATTATATGATCTTTAGGTTTGGTCTGGGCAAACCAGTGTTTCTCTTTGGAGCACGCTGGGCTAATGAAAACCTCAGCAGTCAAAAGAGTGCAGTTTGAGGCTTGGCTTCCTGCCTGGCTATATGCTCATGCCAATCTTTACACTTTGTGTTTTGTTTTCATTGTAATTATATCCTTGTGGATGAACTAGTATTTTTGTATGTTGTGTTGTTGGGACTATTTTAAAGGCTCTGTATCTAGAATTATGGTCTTTCTAGATATTAAAACCTCATCGATTCTATATCTTGCTAGGCTTCACCCTTTATTAAATATATATCTTGAAAATAGTGAATGATGGCATTAATGTTTAATCTAGGGCATTTTTCATTTTTAGGATCCCATTCATCCATATTGTCATATTCGATTCCTCCTGGAAATACTGTCATAATTAGAGGAGAGACTGATTTGCAAGCCTTACTGTAACTTGTGTAACCAACTTCCCTTCTTTTGATCCTTTCATTACCTTCACTTAGGACTGTGGGAGGAGGAGTGTGAACTTTTAATTTCCACTTTGTCTGGAAAGGTGTTTGAGGGATTCAAGCAGTGTTATGCAGAAAAAGGTCCAGCAAACAACTTTTGAGGGCTAGTATTTCAGGTGTTGCTATTAATAAGGGTCTTTTTCCTTCCTATACAACAAATGGATGAGGCGTGTGATTTAGGATGAGCATGAGGTGTGATTTAGGAAGACAATTGTTACAGAGAATGCCTTACTGTAATCAGCACCTGTCTCCTAGTAAGGAAGGGCCTGTACCTTGTGTGCTGGTTTTCAGGGGAGGATACATTTAATCTTAATGTGTTGTGATACATACTCTACATCCATACACTGTAAAAAGTTGTTCTCTGAAACTAGCTGGATTTCTCAAATGCAAGAGATGGCTTGTGCTGGGAGTGTGGGCTATTCTCAGGAGCTTAAGGGCTGATATACAGGCTATTTTGTGAAGCTTGTTTGGCATTTGAGAGCTTTGTCCAAGGCTCTGACATTTTACTCTTCATCTTCTGGTTTTAGAAAGGAACATCTGTCACTTATCCTAACCTTGAAGTGGGTCCCAGTGTGCCTCAGTGTGTGATTGGGATTGTTTGTCCTCTTGCAAAGGACAAGCTCATAATGGTTATTTTGTCTGTTCCTGATACTTTCTGTTGCACTTCTGCTCTTGTGTGGGAAGGGCTTCTTCTGAACAGTCACAGAAATCGCTGTAATATAAAAAATACGTTTTGTGACACTTGAAAACTTTCCTTATAATGCCCTACTCTTTTTTTGCTGTTTGTAAGAAACCTGAGCCTTGTGCTTTCATTTCACCATCAGCATCTCAGCCTGATGGACTGGGAGGGACTGCCATTCTCTGTGAATCAAACCTGGAGGAAAATGAGTGCCATGGGAGTAATGGCCTGGCATTTCCACTTAGAGATAGTTGGATAAGCCTCAAGAAGAGAGACTTGCTGCTTTAAATTAAGGGTGGGCCACCAAGAAGAATCCTCTTGCTGCTGTGTGTTTCTGCAGCATCCCATGGGCCATCATTATGTCCTGAGTAGCTGTACAAACACAAAACACAGTTTCCACAAGGTAAGCTTAGTGCTTTCTGCTTTGTGGCAACAGGTCATGTCACAAACAGGCAGGGAAAGGTCAGGTAGGAAGAATACTGGGATGTAGGCTAGGAAGTAAAATAATTCTGAAAAGGATTTGGGGAACTGTGGAAGGAAGAACAATGGAAAACCCTATAATACAAATCAGGAAGATTGTCCTCTAATGGAATTTTTTATTTTTAGTGAGGTTGCCAGTGATCCAAGATGAAATCTGTCAAGGCCAGAGAGGGACAGTTGCAATAACTGAGATATAAGGGAATGCTGGCTTGGATTCATTCTGAAGGGCAAGCTTCACTACTTCTGCAGGAAAGAGCTCTCTTGACAACAGATTAGCCAGTTCTTCACACGAATGTCTGGTGTGAAGAGTGAAGTTGCTGGTTGGAGAGGGAAGGACTGTTCTCTGGTGCAAAGGGAAGAGAGGATTTGAGAAGACGTGAGTGCTCCTTAGATAAGGAAAGAAGAGGAAAACTTCTTAGATAAGTATCAGCTACCAGAGTTTCAGAGCTGCTTTGCCTGTCCAGGAGTCATCCAACCTGCAGCACAAGGAAAAAAGTATATTTTCTTGCCATTTACAGTTTTACCAGTTCAATTGCTGCCTGCAGGACTTTAAATTGGGATAGTAAGCATTTCTACTGGAGTGGCTAGAGGAGAATTTGGGCAGTTGCAGAGCAGTGGGATGTGGCCTGTCCATGTGGAGAAATGAAGGACCCCAAGAGAAGTCTGTGTCAACATAGGTGGCCTGTCCTCCAGCACCTTGGAGTGCACAGGAGGAGGAGATGGAAGAAAGAACTACCTTCTTGATTTTGGTAGTTGTAGCTTTTATATAAAACTTATTAGTTAAAAGGAGAAATTTCCTGAATATAGCCCATAAATACCTCTCAGAAAAAAATACTGACTGTATTACACCTTTTTTGGCAAAGACCAAAATGTGTGTCTAGAGCATAATACCAGGGCAGAAGAAGGCAGGTATCAAGATTGCGGAATGAAAAGATGAAGGATAGTAAAGAAAAGCAAGGCAGAGTTAAGGGGGGAGGGGGAGAAGAAGGCTGGAGAGCCTTCCAACAAAGTCCAAAAATAGTCCAACAAAGAGAACATGTGGCTTAGGTCTGGTTGCATGGGGGCTATTCCAGAATATCTGACCTTGGGAAAATTACTTATCTGTTACAATTTTTTTTTTTCATCTTGTCTGTGTGTACAGAGTGCTCAGAGATGGGCAAGAATAAGTGATTTTTGTGTGGTACAGAGAGGCCATCAGCCTGGCTCTGATTTAGGTGTTATCATGCTGTAAGTTTGAAGTTACTCCTAATGATGAGAGAAGGGGGAAAATGTACATACTCATTATCATAGCTTGCTGTCTCAGAAGTTTAAAGGATATACATGTGGGCACATATGTGGTGGGAAGTGTGCTTGAACATGTCCTCCATGCAACAGTTAGAATGTTGAGTGAAACTCTTGAGTTGTACCCCTGACTTTTTAAAAACATGCCACAGGCCTCTTTCGATGTGAAAGACCAAAAAAAATTGCAATGTATTCTCTCAAAGCACAGCTCTTGGTTGTTGGAATCTGTACAACCTTCTGTACAACCTGGTACAAAGAAAGCTCGTAACATGCATGCCCAGGTACCAAGTAGTAAATACCAAAAGGAAGAACAAAAGTATGAAGTGGGCAGAGAAGCTGCATGGATAGGGTCTGTAACGCTCCTCTTGTGCTCTTAACCCAGCTGATGTTGGAGTTATTTCACATTTGACTTGTTGTAACAGCATGATGCATGAATAATGGAACTTGATACAATAGTATATATTTAGTCATGACTACCTAATCCCTACATGCTCATCACAACCAGGCTCTGGATCTGTCCCTATAGTACATTTGTGTTGAGGGTGAAGGGGATGATGTTTGTGACCATGCTCAGATCTTTTTCAACTGTCTTTGGAGCAGATGTCAGAGGACAGACCTGCTCCAGAGAGCACACACTGTCTTAAGCGTAATAAACATACCAAAAACCTGCGAATGTGGTGCTTTTTGTGTGATCCTCGTTATCTGCAACTCTTGTAGCTGGAAATTCTCACTCAGTGCTTAGCCAGTTTCATGGGAGAAAGAAGAGAGGTTATTAGTTGCCAAGAAAAGAAACTCAAATCAATTTAAGTGAGAATTTGGAGCTGCCAGCTGTAACCCAGGGCAGTGTATGAGGCTACTGCAGAGCAGCAGAAATAGAGCTGTGAATCAAACCAGTGGATTAGCCAGCCCATGATGAAAACTTAGATTTCTCCACTGGAGGTGAAGTTCTTCACTCCAAAGGCTGTAAAGACTTTTTCTAATGTAGAGCACTTGTCTTTGCCACAAGCCAACCTGCAATTCTGTGCCAAACCAGTACTCAAACCTGTCCTCTTGTACTGCACCACAAATGGGATACTTGACCCTTAACACCTCACTTTCTCTGATTGTCTTGGATTATTCTGCGCTTTTGACAGTGAACCCAAAGCCTGTTCATGATGTAAAAATGTGTGTTTTGTTAGACAGATGTGTTAGCTGGGGTTGTAGTGACTGTTGTTCAAGCTGGCACT
The DNA here is from genome assembly GCA_013401255.1 of Urocolius indicus. NCBI lineage: Eukaryota > Metazoa > Chordata > Aves > Coliiformes > Coliidae > Urocolius > Urocolius indicus. The sequence continues at coordinate 62,972 of WBNH01011345.1, read as the reverse complement.
GAGATTTGCACTCGAATCTGGTTTGTGCTCAGCATTTGAATTCAGGTTCTCTGTGCATTGGATCCAATGCATAGTCTCAACAGAATACACATCTCCTTTGCAGCTTTAAAAATGGAGTGTTTTCTAACCTCCTTTGGCAGACATAACCGTACAGCTTTTGAGTTTGTCTCTGTAGGAAGCTGGTGTGAGTGTCCTTCCAGGGTCAGGGATTGTTTTTTGCCACTTTGTTCTTCCCATTGACCCCTCAGGGCTGCATTTCTTCAGCCCTTGTTTTGCTGTTCTGGGCACGGATGCTGCTCTTTGCAGTGCTGCTGGCTCGGCTCATGCCTTGGTGCTCCAGCAGCATCCGCCTCGACGTCTTTATCCCAGATTCATCCTGTATCCCTCTGTGCTTCCTGCTTTGCCTGCCTCTTCACTCTGTGACTTTTATTCTGTTTATAATCCCAACCTGAGATTCCCTGACAGTTTCTTTAAACCACTTATTCCATTACATCTAGATTTTCACAGCTATAAAGTGTTTCCTTTCACCATCATCTGTAGCAATTTAGAGTATTGTTAGCTAAGCAAATACCCTAGTCCAGATGAAGCTTGTTTCGCATGCCTTGTTACTCTGTTGGGATTCTTTACCACCACAGCAGCTTCTCTTTTGCTGTTTATCATACATGTATCCAGTTGTTTAGGTTGGCACAATTTGTTTTGCGTGAGGCTATTGCAGGAGTGCATTTACAACAAAGAAGCTGCAGTGCACATTTAACCAAGAAGATTTCTTTTCCCTCGAAGAGAAACTAAGTAGATAAGAAAAAAGAGTTTGAAAAGGTGATTCAATGATGGAATTTGCTTGTTCTTCCTGGAGATAGCTCACTGCAATAAAACTGTGCAAGCTGTTGCAAACCCTCTGTTCTCTGAGAGAAAACTGGTGACTTTGTAAATCTACTTTCAAAGTTAAGACTTAAGCTAATGCTTCTGCAAAAGTTCCCTGCCCAGAGCTTTGCAGGTTCGGTAGGTTTTGTCTTGCAGTGCCACTCAAGGGTAATGCTTATAATGGCTGTCACCCAGGGAAGAACAAAATCTAAAATGCTGTGTAGGACCTGCCCAGCAAGCAGTCCTCAGCAGACCTGAAAAGTCATCTTATGTTCTGACTTCTAGTCTCAGTCTAGCATTTTTGTCTCTGCTGAGAAGATAAATATGCATTAAAAAAAACCAAAACAAACCTGTTTTCTGATTTGTTAGGTACAGTCCTGGATATCCCATTTGTCATAGGTAGTATAGAAATACATACAGAATGGACTAGAAATAAACATGGGACTTTTAAAGCTCCTTTCTTTGCTTTAGATGGGCTTCATTAAACATGAAATCTGTTTGTAACTAGTGACAATATGGTGTGCAATAGGAGCTGGTGCTTGTGCATTGCTTGATACCTGATGGGAGTGTGCTGGGAGGGGTGGGTGGGCAGCAAGGCTGTTCTTGTGTTTTGTGGGATAAATGGCAAAGTGAAACATGAAGAGGGAATTCTCTATTTTACTAAATGAAAATGCTTTACATTCAACTCTGAATTACAAGTAGTGGTTTTAGATAGACTCTCCATTTTGTTAAAGAACAAATGGTAGCAATCGAATTAGTTTTGTGTAAAACTGGGGAAATGCAAGGCATGAACACACGTGAGATGTTCCTTACCTGCATAAGCACAGTCTGTCTGGCTCATTCCATCTCCTTTGATAAGTTGTATCCTAAAGAAAAATGTCAAAGTGTATATGTATTTAAGAAGCTTCTAATGCAGTCTTTCTTTGTGACAAAAGTACATTTCTTTCAGGATTATATGTCAAGATCTTGAACACCTGGGTGTAACCAGCTTATATTAGCCTCAGGACAAAGTCTCCTAGTCGAGATGAAAAATACTTGCCCTGTCACATCCCTTCAACTTGAAGCAGTAAAGCTGTGTGGTGTCCAACAGTGTCAGCCCACTCTGGTGTAATACTTCAAAACCAAGCAAGAATAATTGTCTTTAGTTTCCTTTGTTTTCCTTTTCCTTTCTCAGCCTGTCTTTTAATTCCCCTTTGGCCTGTGCTTTCTCCCTTCATCCCTCCTCACATCCACCCACATGCATAGCAATCCAGAAATGCTCTGTACCCCAAACTACTGGAGGACTGAGTGTGTGAGCCAGCAGCCCTTGCAGGGAAGGGGTGCTACAGGACCAGCATGCCAGGGGTACTCTGGCTGGAGTCCTGTGTGGAGAGATCCTATTTTCTGTGGTTTTGGCTTATTGCCCAGGTGGAAGAGCTGAGTTCTCTTGTCCCCTGGACTCTGCTTTCATTTTCAGTAACTTCAGCAGACTGAACTTTTCAGCTTTGTGATGTGGGTAAGGGTTAACATATGAGGCTTGTGTTTGGGTTGGAAACTTATTATTGAAATCTGTTTATCTTATGCTCAAAACCAAAAGGAGATCACTTTTACACGCAGGCTGTAAATGAGAAGTTGGGTGTCTCACCTGCAGTCATGAAGGAACAGTCTGGCCAGAGAGGGGAATGATAATCTCCTTCCTTCTGCCTTGTATCCAAAAGATACAAGGTACGAACTAGTTACCCTTGTGTTATCCTTTTGCTAATTTGCATGGATATTCCCGTGGATGAATGGAGGAGCATGGCCTGGTTTGGTTTGCAGCCACAATGTGGGTATTGCTGAGGCCTCCAACTTTGGCTGTCTCTGGCCCTCAGTGTACATACAAACAGCGTTGGAATGTGATGCTGTGGTCTCATACACAGCTGCTTTTTGTAGAACATAAGGGAAGGAGCTTGTGGCTTTCATTAGAGAAGAGGCTGCTTTCCAGCCAGGCACATGTGTGCAGTTGTGCAACTTCTGCTCCTCCTGGTGCAATCATGGTGAATGAGGGGGGATGACAGAAAAAACAAACCCACAGAGAAACATTGCTCACAACACTGTAAACATTATTCCATAGGGTCCCGTTGTTCCTTCTAGACAAAAGCCCTTGGAGCCTGGGACTGAAGAGAAAGATTTGCAAGAGGGGAAGGGATGGAGGCAAAACCAACCAGATAAGACCTGCTGGTAAAATGAGTGATGTAATTCTGCCACGTGTATATCCTCAACTTCCCAGATCTTTAGCACGCAGACAAAAACAAAAGGCAGCGTGGTTGAAAGGAGCAGGCTTTCTGTGGACCTGCCTCTGAAGATACAGCCAAATTATCTCCCAACCATATTCAGAAGTTCTGAAAGGTGTGTGGTGCTGGTCATGCAGGTGGTGTACAGGGTGCTTTGGATTGCCTGTGTCAGAGACACCAGGGTGTCTTTGTTGCTGTTACCTATCTGCCAGATTTAAACTCTCACAAATATGCATGGTTTTGGGTTTCTTTGAGAATACATGAAGAAACTGCCTTTATTGGACACGTGGCAAGAAACGCTGCGGTGATGCTGAGTGTGGGAGCTGGGGAGGAGACTTGGCTGCTGCCAGGTTCTCCTGGCCGTGCTGTTCTGTGCCAGCAACCTCTGCAGGGAGCCAGTGGCAGAGCTGCTGTGCAGCTCAGCCACCCCCTCCAGCTAGTTCAGGCTCCTTTGGCAGGCAAGAAGTCACCACATATAAAGAGCACATGATTCTCATTTACCCGCGCCTGGATGTCTGCTGGGGCTGAATCGCCTGGATCCCTGGGAGCTGCTCAGTAAGAAACCGCAAACGTTTTTCCTGGGAAGCAGGCAGCTTTTTATATATCATATGCAGTGGGTTCATGAGTGTTAGGAAAACATTCCTTTCTAGTCATTAAAAAAAGGGCATTTTTGTTGTCTCCTTTCCTCTAAAATGCACAAGTCAGTGTCAGGGATTTTCATTTGCCATGACAACCAATGAAACCACTGAGCCATGTGATTTCTCTATCCTTCCTATGATTAAATCTTTTTTTTTTTTTGAAAGGCCATGTTGCTAACACAGTTGGGAAACATCAGGTGTTATTTGTTTTTCTCATGTAGATTAAGCAGGATTGAATTTGCATGTTTGCTTGAAAGCTGTAGAGCTCTAGGAGACACTGGTATTTTCATGATTCATGGTAAGAACAGCATCTTGGTTCAGAATCACTGTGTTGTGCTGAATTCTTTGTGGTTGTTTTGGTGGTTTTTATTGTTTAGATTTTTTTTCTCTTTGAGAGAGCTATTACTAAGGAGTCCTGGCTCCCACAGGACAAAAACTATTGTGGGCCTCACGAGTGTTGCAGAACACGGATGAGGTTCAGAGCCTTGGAGATGTCAGTTTACACATGATACAAATGACTTTACAGACTTTGAGACAGTAAACCTTTTCCTATTTTTCTGCCTTTGCAAAACCTTGTTTCAGCATAAAATGTGACAGATGTGACTTTTGGTGGCTGATCCATGTGAGGACTACTGCCAGCTCCAGGTCTGAGCACTTCACGCTAACCAAAAAGCCTGGGGGTGGTGTTACTGTCAGCAAAGCTTGAGTGCCAGCATTTGTCCTCTTTTAAAAATTGCTATCTTCTGCATAGGAATTTCCCCAGGGTGCCAAACATAGATTCAACATACACACAGAAAAAAGTCCAACACCCAACCCCAAGAGCTGCTCTGTTGCTAAGGAATAAAAATAAATGGTCACAAACATGGTGCTAATGTGCCAAGTTGCATCCCCATGACCATGAAACTGCGAATGTGAACATCTCTAGCAGGACAGTGACAGTGCTGCCCAGGCTGCACTTGTCATGTTGGCATTGGCATCTATAAAGGCTTGCTTTAAGTAAACAAAAGTAAATATCTTTCTGCTTCCTAATATCAGTCCTAAAGAGGTCAAAACTTGAGTAGGCCTCTGCTAGGAGATCAGTAGTAGTAAAGGAGAATCTCTGAGTTTTTATGTGGTATTATATATAACACAGGGAATGTCTGTATCAAAAAGACCCTGAGATGTTACATTTGTGGTGGGGAATATATTTTTGAGCAAAGGGCATGCACATACTGTGTATTGGGAAATCTTGGACTGTGTCAGAAGGTGGCTGAACCTTGACAACGTCGAAAGAGGAAATGCTGCTGCTGCAGAAGCTGTGTTGTGCCTTCACCCCTGCAGATCTCTACAATAATTTATTAACCTATGTGGCTGGAGTTGAGGAGTAGCTGAGCTGGAAGTAGAGGTATGTGGAGGTAGGGACATGATTTATCAGGGCTGGAGAGGATGCTTAGTTTTGTAGGACTTGCCTGCTTTAGTCTTCAAGGTAGCACTTCGTGCATCAGCTCTAAATAATACATCTCAAAGACCCTGCCCCTGGAACACAGTTTTAACTTATTTTTTTTTAAAACAAGTTTCAGGCTTTCTGTAATGTTGCTGCAGTGGTAGGACACCTGGAGCAGAGCTGCTTTTTTCACTTTTCAGGATTTCTTTTAGTGTCAAATTTAACTGCTGCAGTCCCTTGAGCTGCAGCTGGCTCAAGTCTGAATGAAGATTTTAACAGCACATAGTTGCATTAGGTAACTGTAATTTTGTGGTGGTTTAGGAGAAACAAAAAACACTGTAACGACCTGAAACTGTAAGGGGAACTGAAAAGGCTTTGTGTTAGCATGTGAACTCAAATTTAACCAGAACACAAATGCTGTTGCTTATATATCCTTATAAAACCATTACTTAGTAGCTGTTATATTAAATGGCCATTATAGAGATATAATAAATTCTTTTTTACAAAAATGAGATTCTGGGGCTAGGACTAAAATATATAAATCTGCTGTGTGTTCACACATCCCTCACCCCTAGTTTTTGTCCTATCTGGATTGAGTCTCTTGCAGCTGGCAGGGAGCTGGGTGCAGGCAGGGCTCTTATATCAGCTTAAACCAGCCCTAAAGCTACACCCAAGTATCTATTATTTCCACTTTTTCTCCCCTCTGAACAATTTGTTTTCATGAAACATCTGCTTCTCTGGCAGATATTTGCAGCTAAAACTGTACCAAAGTGTTTCTTTGCAGAAATGCAAAGAATTCTCTGTCATCTCAGCTACTTGCCAGACTGACTGATCCCAGCTGGGGGGTTTCCATCCAATGAGAGCATTTTTACAGGGGAAAATTTCACAGAGAAGAAAACACTTGTACTGGTGGTGCAGATTTGTTAGGAAGCAAAAGCATTTCTTCTTGGCTGCGTATGTGTGATATTAGGTAGTAATGGAGGTGGTGCATTGAGGAGCACCGGGGTTATAATCAGCCTAGGACTAACCTAGACCCATCAACCCAAATTTGGTGTTATTGACAGAAAGAGCCCTCTGGTTTGGGATTTCAAGCATGTCTTTGGAGAGAGCAGGGACCGGGGAGATGAGGTTCTCTGAGCAACCATCATCATCATCTCCCTCCCTGTAAGGATTTAAATAGCCAATGCTGTTGTGCTGCCTCTGTCATCTTAACAGCAGCTGGTAAAACTTAACTGTTATTTTATTCTTCCACCACTTCATGTTCAGAAAAGCTATCATTTCTTGGGGAGAAGCTTTCTTTTAAAATGCACAGTAGAGGCAGAAGTCCCTCCTAAATAACAACACACTATTGCAAATTGTCACCATTCCTGTTGTGATGGCACAAGAGTGTGATGTCCAGCTTCTGTGGGGATGGCTGACGGTGCCTGTGTGGTATGGGAAGGGACCTTCCAGCTAAAACACAGGATGACCTCTGTTTCCTCATATGTTGTTAAAAACAAACAAACAAACTCCCTTTTTTCTCTTAGCATTTCTACTCTGTAGTAGCAGGTTGTGCTCTTGAATTAGAGGACATCCCTGAAAGTTTTTTGTGTATGGATGACAGCCTTCCTCTTGAGTTACCAGGAAGATGCTGCCCCACAAAATCCAGATGCAAATGACTGACAGAAGACAGGTTACCCACACTGTGTGATTAATTGCTCTAATAATATTGTGTTCCTTCCTGGCAAAAGCTCCTTCAAGCAGTTGTCTTGGAAGGCTGCTTTGATATGCTTCAGGCTGCAACATAAAATGTATGAAAGGTCAAGATTCTCTCACTGAAACCTTATCAATCATAATGTTTCAGATGAATGTGATTAATTCCCCCCTTCCCCTCTCAACTGTAATCTCTTGGCTTCTGCAATTTTAGCTTAGATTTGTTACTATTTTAAGAAAACCAGCACAAGTTGCATGTGGCTGTGGCAGGAGAGTGTGCGTCCTCTCTTTGGAGATCTGATGTTATGGGATGCAGCCCGAATCTGGTGTGGAGGAATGAATGATAGATACTGTCTGTGCTCCTCAGGAGGTGTGGCTGAGTGGTTGTGTTAGACCTTCAGCACAGGAAGGCTCTTCAGAGGGACCTGGACAGGCTGGATCAATGGGTCAAGGCCAGTCGTATGAGGTTGAACAAGGCCCAGTGCTGGGTCCTGCATTTGGGCCACAACAACCCCAGGCAATGCTACTTGGGGCAGAGTGGCTGGAAAGGTGCCTGGAGCGAAAGTACCTGGGCTTGTTAAAGAACAGCAGCTGAACGTGAGCCAGCAGTGTGCCCAGGTGGCCAAACAGGCCAATGGCATCCTGGCCTATATCAGAAATAACGTTACCAGCAGGGCCAAGGAAGCGATTATCTCCCTCTAATCCATGCTGGTTGAGGCCCCATCTTGAGTGCTAGGTTCAGTTCTGGGCACTTCACTCCAAGGATGTTGAGGTGCTGGAGTGTGTCCAGAGGTGGACACAGGAGCTGGTGGAGAGTCTGGAGCACAAGTCTGCTGAGGAACAGATGAGGGAGCTGGGGATGCTTACCCTAGAGAAGAGAAGACTGAGAGGAGATGTAACCACTATCTACAGCTACCTAAGGGGAGTTGTTGTGAGGTGGGGATCAAGCTCTTCTCTCCAGTAACAAATGATACGACATGAGGAAATGGGTCAAGTCTTAGTGTGTGAGCTTTGTTTCCCACTGTACAGAGCTGGGTTTAGGAAGCTTTCCTGGCTTTTCCATGCATGGCACGTTCTATTTAATGCTTGGTTTAGTGTTTTTTTTTTTATTTTATTTTTTTTTCCCTTAGGGAATAGGCGGCTGTTTTTGAGTGGATAAAGCAGCATTTTTTACTGTATTTCTGGCAATGCAGTTTTCCACACTTGGAAGTCTGTTTGTCTGTTGTGCTGGCTGAGTCTTTAACCACTTCCATGCAAAAATGTGTTGCTGCAGAGTTTGATGGTGGCATGGTTCACTAAAACGTGGTCACAACCAGTAGAGCCTTGTTTTGAGCATGCAGTAATGGGTCTCCATGTCCAGACATGTCTTAACACGTGCTTTTATAAACATCTTTTAAGCTTGCACTGACTCTTTTACAATTAGAACCCGGAAACTGCCAGCAAATGGAGGGCTGTTCTTATGGTTGGAAACAGTTTTCTGAAGATATGTGTCCTGGGAGTGCTGCTGCTGGTGTGTGATTTGGTCAGCCATGACTAGGGCATTGTGGATGTGTGTGTCAGCATGCTTTTTATTTAATCCCAAAGAGATTAATTTCCTATTTGTTATTTTGCAAGTGCTCTGTGTGTGTCTCATTTTTCCTAACACAAATAAATTGGATTAGCTAATTTATCTGTACCAGGAGAATCATCATTAACAGTTCAACCGTCAGATATATTTGATGGACTGTAACTTGCTGTTTGCTTGTGATATTTTGCATTTCCATGACACTGAAGTGTGTTACAAATGTCACTAAGTTTCCTTTCCCTCCAGGAGATGGGAAAGTTAAATGAGGACACTGAATGGCAAAAACTGTGACTTGCCTGGTCTCTTCTGAAGAGCCTTTGATAGCACTTGATAGTGCTGAGATCCTCAAGGGTATATCCAACCTAAACACCACCTATCCTTCTACCATCCAACAAAAAAATGATTAATGATGTGTGTTAATGCTGCTCTTAACAGCAGTACTAGCAAAGCCCCCCCAGAAGACTTCAACCAGAGGTGGACAGCATGGACACAAAGGCTTTCACCATCAGGGCACGCCAGGAACATGGGAAAACCTGAAGATTGCTCCTGAATGTGAGATCTGTAACCTTCACTGTCAAGCAACGCAGGCAGGCACAGAGGGCAGTCTGCAGTCTGTTATCTCTGGGAGTGAGGTAAACTGGTGTCCTGCTGTGGGCTCTGGCAAGGCTGGGCTCTCTTGTGCTGAGAATGAGCATCCCAGCTGAGCAGTCCTGCTCTCCTCAGCTTTCTACCAGGTAAAGCAAAGTTGCTGCTCTGAGCTCTTCCTTGGGATGATACTGGTGCTGAATTTACCTACTTGATATATAGTGAAACACCTGTCATTACTGGTTGGTGAATTCTTCTGTGGCACTTGTACAAGCTCCAAGAGGCCAGCTAACATATGAGATGAGCTGATCCAAGTAGTCTAGTGAGCTGCAATATTTCCCTGAAGAAGGGAAAGAAGCAAGGGAAAAGGCTCTGTGTTCTGTGTGGTTGTTGATGCAGACCCCCTCAACTTAGATTTTTCTGTTATTTATAGAAATATATATATATATATATAAAAATATAATATCTCTGAGGTAGAACGTTCCTGTGGTACACAAGAGCTTGTACCTACTCAGCTTACTTGGTTTCTGTGGGAGAAACCAAGAGAAGGGGTTGAGGAGCAGGAACCTCTCCAAGTAGGGCAGGACTGAGGTTCTTTGATATACTGCTTTACTTCTAGCTGGAAAGTTTGGACGCAATTTGCTTTTTCAAAATGTCTAGACTTTTGAATGAGTGGCAGCTGGTCAGCCTATGCTGACAGAGCTGCTGTGCACAGGGAGCCCCACGCCTCCCTGCATGGTGTGCTTAGTTGCTTGATGCCTCCTGGAAGCATTGGATTAATTATTGAGCCTGAATTTGCCGGTGGTAGTGTGTGTGCTGCAAGCCCTCTGCACCATGGAGGTATGTGCAATAAGATAATGAATGAAATAATACAGGTAGCTTCAAGCAGCAGAGAGAATAAGTAAGGTAATACACCTAACCATTACTACATAAGGTTAGCTACAATGATTAAGAAAGATACATCAATTGCCTTCACACTTTATCATCATCCAGATCCACAGTCACTGGGGAGCCCAGGTTTCAAAGAGGATCAGGAGAGCTTTTCACAGCAACTGGAAGTTCCCTATGCAGTGTGTCCCCTGTAGGGAAGGTCTCCAAAGTCACTGCAAAGAAGCTCCAGCTTTTTTATGGTTGAATAAACAAGCTTGGATTGTTTCAAATGTGGGAACATTTGGTTTCACTCTTTTGATATGCCACTTAAAGCCTGAACAGAGCTCAGGGAGGAACAAAGACAGTTTCTTTATCTGTTTGGTTTTGGTCATACATTTTCACACAAGGCCAGACACCCGGTTTTGTGGCCTTGACAGTCTGCCTCCAGACAAAGAAAGGAGTATGTTCTCATAACATCTGTCTTCACTAATATGTTCTGTCTCAGCTACATCTTTTGTGAATCATAAGTATTTCATTAATGATCAGATACTAATTTTATATAGTGTTAGGTTGGGAAGTTCATCTAGAGGTCAACTTTGGTTCTGGGCCTATTGTTCAGGCCTTGGTACTTCAGCAAGTGAAAGATGACCTTGTAGAGAGGAGTGAGGAAGGTGGGCAGGGGAGCAGAAGGAAATCCAGGCTGCTGCTTTGCAGAGAGGCACAAGCTGGGCTCCTGCTTGCCAGGTGCAGGAGCCCACTTGGGTTGGCAGGTGCTTTGGAAATGAAAATGTTTTATCCTGAGTTATGTAATGCAGCAGCATGTCCAGACCTGAGTTCCCTGCGATTCTCTGGCCCGCAAGGAATAATTTTCTGCTTGAAATATTAGCCTTAGCTTTGAATTTCCTAGCTCATACAGCATGTGCAATCAGTGTAATATCTGTGTACATAACTGCTGCTGTTTGAACTTGAGATGTTTAGGTCGATTTATTTTTGTTTATTGCTGCTGGATGATGATGAACAGAAAACACTCATTAAGATCTATATAAATACATGAAAACCCACTCTGACCTACAAGTTAATTCCAGCAGGTGGAAGAGGCTGCAGATACTGTTCTGTGTCTAATTGAAGCAGTAGGTTGTGAATGAGGATTTGAGATGGGATAGAGCTGAGGTGCAAATTATCAGCATTCCTTAATTAATATAGTTTCAGTCTTTATCCCTAAGTGAGGAGAAGCCTTTTCAGCTCTGGATAGGGTGTTTTTTAACCCAGCTCTTATCTGGGTGAAATATAACTGGATGGCCATACTCAAAGAGTGATTGTGAATGGAGTTAAATCCAGTTGATGACTGGTCACCAGTGGTGTTCCCCAGGGCTCAGTGCTGAGACCTGTTCTGTTTTAACGTGTCTTAATCAATGACCTAGGTGAGGAGATGGATTATTTGCAGCTGACACCAAGGCTGAGAGGAGACATTATCACTCTCTACAGCTACCTGAATGGAGGTTGTAGCAAGGCTGGTCTTTTCTTCCCAGTAATGAAAGACAGGACAAGAGAAAGTGGCCTCAAGTTGTGCCAGGGGAGGTTTATATTGGAGATTAGGAAGAACTTTTTCACCGAGAGGGTTGTTAGACACTGGAAGGGGCTGCCCAGGGAGGTGGTGAAGTCACCATCTCTGGACATACTCAAAAGCTGTGTAGATGTTGTGCTGGGGGACATAGTGGAAGTGTCAGTGGTGGGTTGGCAGTTGGACTTGTTGATCCTAAAAGTCTCTTCTCACCTAGCTGTGTGTGGATCTGCATCACCTGGCTGCACTAAGCCTGCTCTGATTTGACCAGTCCTGATCTTGTGACAGTGGTCCCCTAACCATGGCTCACAAGATATGCCCATGAAGCTTTCCGGTGCTTCTTTGGGCTCTAGGAAATGAAAACCCATGAGACTGGTGATAAGAGAAGATTGTGCCATGCTGGGCCATGCACTCCCTGCTCTAGTTGTCACCTGGCCCTGCAGAGAAGGAAACTGCTGCTCCATGACTCCAGTGCTTTTAATTGTAGAAGAGGACTGGGACATCATGGAGGTTTAGAAACAACAAGTTATTTATGTTTTGTTCTTGTAAAATGAAGGCAACAAAATATTCCTTTACACATGAAAGACTTGACTCCAGACAAAGGCTGTCCATTGTGTATCCCAAGTATGTGTTACCTTGTGATCTTCAGGGAGGGTAAAAACCAGGCAGAGGTTGGCACATCTTTGGGTTGACTGAGAGAGGCTTGTTCTTTTCAAGTATCCTACTGTACTTTTGGCTTCATGAGCCAAAACAATTGGGGCAAAACGATTATCATAGAGCCTGCTCTGATCCTGCTTAGAGGTGAAAACTCTTCTTCAAGCAAAGCAGTTGAAAGGTGCCAGAGAGTTCTTAATCAGCTAAAAACCTCACTCACACTTGCTGCTTGTTTTGTACAAAGACTGGTGTGAAAGCTGATGAGGGGCAGGCAAAATAGTGGTTTCATCTGTTTGAAGGAGAGTTTAATTGCTCTAAAGCCATTCATGTCTCCCAGGTAGTATTTGTGTTTCTGCCAGTTAGTACCCAAAGTGACTGAGCATGACATACAGCAGGTCAGAGATGAAGAACACTCTGTCCATCCGAACTAATGCCTGAAAAAACCACTGCAAAACCATAAAATGATTGGTTCAGATGATGATAAACTCTGTGAGGTAAATCAAAGCAGATATGAGAATGCTAAGCTGACTGAAACAAATGCAAGGAGAGGACATCATGTAGGGGCGCAAACCAAAAGATCCTGGATATCTTACTCTCTGAAGCATGTATTTGCTGTGGACAAACTCCTTGCTTTGTGGTGAACAGGAGAAGCAGGTGCGAGTTAATCTCCATCAGCTGTGCTACTGTCCAACATCCAGCGGCAGTGAAAATCCCATGGCAGATGAAACAGAAGATCAGGTCCTGCTGACCATTCTCTGTGACAGTTTCTAGCAGTCAAGGCTCTGGGAAAAGTGGGAAGGTCTAGTGTGTGCCTGCCTTTGCAACAGTGCTTGCTGCACAGAGATGTCAGCCCACAACTGCTGTGCCTCCTTTTCCAGGTGTCTCCATGGGAGCTGGAGCTTGTTTGTATGAATTTACATAGGGGTGAAGGAGAAGTTAAAGCCCATGGCCCCTGTGCTTTTCTTCTGGCTGGATCTCGCTGGTTTTTTTGGTTGAATTGGAATTAATAAATAAAGAAAATGCCAAGAGCATTTACTGTGCTGTCAGGGACACAGATGAAATAAAACCCTGCAAAACTGACCCCCTGAGAGGCTGGTAGCAACAGCTTGGGAGAAGGGGATGTGAGCCATGGGAGCTGGTCAGGGTGTATAATCTGCCTCGGGGAAAAATGGCTGTGAAACCTCTTTTTCTGCCCTGTGACCAGCCTCAGGCTCTGCTTCTGCCTTATCTCATGATAAGGCATGTCTCTGCTGTAGTCAGCCCTGCTTATTATTTAAACAAGCACGGTGAGGGGTGGCTGAGGCATGGACAGGCATCCCATCCCTTGCCTTTGCTGCAGAGTCTTGGCCTTGCCAAAGGATGGGACAGGCAGCTGCAGCCCTAAAGCTTTAAACTCCTGCAGGGATGCAAGACAGAGCCTTGAGCCTATAAACACAAGAAAACCCAAAGGAAAAAAAAAGCCCACAACCCTCACATGAAAACAAAAAACCATGAAAACAAAAACAAAGAAAGAAGTGGCACTTGGCATTATTCATTTATTTTCTACAGCATGTAATGCAAAGTGTGATGTATTGCTGAGATGCACCGTGGTGAGCTGGGCAGAAGTTGAGACACATCTTCCCTAGGGAGAGGGAGGGTTGTGTGAGCCTGAGTCAGCAGCAAAGGTCACTAGGCTGAAAGGCTGTGCTTGCAGGAGGAGAAGGTTTCGTGAGGGTAACTGATGCAATGTTTCTGTGTTCAGCACTGGTGGTGTGGCAGGTTAGTGTGTGTTGCACATCAGAGGGAGAAACACCAATCTGGTTCAACAAAGGTATCAGGACAGTGATGGTCATTCTCCCTTGCCCACTCTACCTCCCAGATAATTTCTTTCTTCCCTGCTGCTTCTTTTGCTTTCTCCCCTCCTGTGCCCCAGATTTTTGTGTCTGCAATTCTGGCATTTAATCTCATGGTTGTGGTGTTTGTTTTATGACCTTGCCTCATCTTCCAGTTCCCATTTGAGGTCATTAGCACATATGATTAATCTTGGAGCCTAATGAAGGGGATCAGACATAACTCTAGGGTATGTCTGAACCATTTAGTGGTCCTGAGCTCAAAGATCTGCAGAGGAAGTTTATTTTTAAGCTTCCTGAGAAGATAAATTTGAATGTGGAATTGTTGAGGGTATAAGTAATAGGGCTGAAATCTTTTGGGGCAGCAAGCAGGACCCTCTGGGATTTGAAGCAGCCCAAGGATAATTATCCAGTGCTGAGACAGTCTTGTTAGTCTTGAAACAGCTTGTAGTGGATGATCATGTTTTTCTTCACATTGGCTAATGTGAAAGCTTGAAACTAGATATTAACATTTAGCCTTCATTGCAAGAACACTGTCAACATGTTCTCAATACTCTTGTTGTTCTCCAGTCCCACTCCAGGAGCACCAGGCATGCACATATGAAATGATTACTCAAAATAACAACCTCAAAAAAATAAACAGAGCATTTTTCATGGCTGTCTTTTAAGGTATTTTCATTGTATTAAGAGATAGGAGGGAGAAGCAAGGTCTTGGTTAGAGTCCTCAGGACAACTCTGGCTGCTGCTGTTTGGTTGTACTTTGAAGGGACTGTAGCTCCAGCTCAGCAAAGCAGCAGCAGGGCAAGTGCCACGCTGTGTCACTGGTCCATATTAAGTGACATGTCCATGGGGTGACTCAGCTGTGTCCCCACTAACCATCTGCTGATGTCATGCAGATCATTAGTGACTAATTGGTGTGGCTACCCTTGGGTGTTTGTTTTTTTTTTTTGTCTGCTGAAATTGCCAAGGATCACATAGATGTGAAGCAGCTGAGTCAATCTTCTACCTCTTTTTGCCTTCAGGTCCATCAAGCTGTTGGTGGTCCTTGGAGAGTTGTTTCCCTGTGCCCTACCAGGCAGGCCCAGGCTTATCCCAGTGTGATCTTGTGATCTCTGGCTGTTTAACTACAACCTACCACAGCTGTATGGGGGGACTGGGGTCTGTGGCTGAAGCCTTCTAGTATGTGGCAATGAACTCTCCCAAGGAAAGACCTTTGGAGGCAATGGGAGAGGGCAAAGTGCCCTTTGGGCTGAGTGGGAGAAGCTTGTTTTGCCCATGCTGCATTTGCTCTCTGGCAGCTCTGGAAAGACCCTCTAAGCAATCTGAGATATACAAGGATAGCAATTTCACACATTTATTCTTTTTTTCCTTCTCGCTACCCATCTCCTGCACCTCTTGTCTTTGTGTCTATTTCCTCATTCAGTGTCTAATCCATAGGTATTGGTGGGTTAGGCAATGATGCTTAGTTATTGCCTTACCTGATACCTTGACTGATGGCTCGTAAATCTGTCTCTTTACTCACATCTTTTCCTGCCACTATCCTAGACTGGTCTTCAGGACAAGTCTTTGATGACATATGTAGTGCCTGGATCTTCCTGAAGACAGCCTTTCTGCTCCCTTGTCTGTAGGTTTTCCTGCCTAAATCTCTTCTGGCTGTTGTTGCATTTCTCGATGGTTACAGATCCCTTTCCTGTTCACAGTGTTGGTGGCACCCTTGGATGCAGTGGAGATGTGGATATTTATCTCTCATGCCTTGTTTAGCCACAGCAAATAGTTTGGTCCTCCTCATACTTGGAATGGCCTCAGGAAGTCTTGTAGGTCTTCTCCTCTGTAAGCAGGCCCTGCCCATCTCTTTCTCCACTGCTGAAACGTCCATCTCTGCATTCTGCCAAGGTTGGACTTGGTGCAGAGGATGTGTGTTGGGTGTCCCCCAGACTCCTCTGTTCACTTCCAGTTTGAGCTTTGTGTCAAGCAACTTGTTCTCACAAAACTAACAAAACTTATCATAGTAGCAGTATTCCTAGTAGCATCTGTGATTTTTTTAAAAACTTCTCTTCATGTATTTCAGCCAAACCATTCTCCTGCTCTCTGCTGTGATTTTAACAAATGAGCTCTTTCTATCTTTAAGGCAAATGCTGTTGCTTTTATTTTTAACTTATTTTAATTTCCCTGGCTGTTCAGCTCACATGGGTGCCCCAGCCTTGCTCTGTAGGTACCCAGTACCTGTCTGGAGGAGCTTTCAGGGGGCTTTCTGGGTATTGCCCTAACAAAAAGGAATTACATTGTCCTCTCAGACAATGGGGCAAAGTTCTTTGGAGCTGACAGTTAAAAGCAAACAAAAGATTTGGAGAAATCTAGGAAATGATGACTTAGGCTTATGTAGAATTGCTTGGAAAGCTGAAAACCACTATCTCTAATTTGTGGGCAGCCAGGTGGGACAGCACGAAAGCCTAAACGTGGCTGAGGTTTCACAGCAGCTGACATTGAGCTACGTGGATACCCTGGCTCGGAGTGGGAAGGGCTCTCGTCTCTTATCTGAGGAGGCCCTTGTGTTCCAGGAGACCTTTGTTCTGAATATTTGGAGGAATAAAGTTCATCAGGAATAAAAGGGCATTTCCCCACAGCCTTGGTTCACATGGTGTTGTGCTCTGTCTCTCTTGCAGCTGCGTAAATGAGTATGGAAGATTATGATTTCCTCTTCAAAATTGTTTTGATCGGCAACGCCGGGGTGGGCAAGACCTGCTTAGTCCGTCGCTTCACTCAGGTAAGGCTGGCCACCTCCTGGATGTGGGACAGGATTGGGATGGGAGTCAGGAGCCTGTGCCCATGCACTGGGGGCTCTGCCACCATGGTGGCTCCAAAGCATTTTGTTGTCCACGCTCTCAGTGTGTGCATTGCCTACAGCTACATACTGGCAGAGGCAGCACGTGTGTTTCATACTTTGCTTGGCTCTGCTGAGGATCTTGTGTTGGAGAAACCTCATCTCTCTAAAGATGGAAAAAATCCTCTCTGAAAGCTACTGGGACAGCTCCTGATTTGAAGGTGCTCTGGACCTGTGTGCCTTCTCCTCTCCGGCCCTTACTGCAAAAATCTCTCCCTGTTTTCTGTCATTAGTAGATAAATAAATAACCTGGGTCCTGGGCTGTCAGTCCAGTGTCTTGTGTTTAAACATCAGAACTTCTGTTTTGTGGTAGAATAACAGGGAAAGGAGCATGCTTTTGTGATCTGAGGCAAGAGAAGGTTTTGTGTGAGGCACTATAAAAGATAAGTTGTGGGATTTTTCGTTGTACTCTCCATTAGGAATTGTCAGCATCTTTCCCCCTCACTGTTGATTTTATTTTTAAAGCCATGGGGATGTTAAACACTCTGCAGCCACGTGACAGCTGCTGGCAACAAAGCTAATCAGCCCCAAAGGGTTAACCACAGAAACCAGTGGCCACTTCTGTGCTTTGGCAGCACAGCTACTGTAGGGGATGGATGTGCCCCAAAATCCACAAGATTTCACAGACCTAGACACCAGAAACTAAAAAGCTCTGTTTATGGTTGGTTGGGGTTTTTTTTGGCTTGCTGTTGCTCCTTTTCTGATGGCCTTGCAGACAAAACTCACCAGCATAACACTGGCCTTTGTCATTGCTGTGGCAGCTGAGGTGCTTGGCTCTGTGTTTCACTCCCAAAATGCTGTGCAGTGATGTGACCCTGATGCTGTAAGCTGCCAAAAATGCCTTTTGTGCTGTGGTCTCTGGTGGAGGGAACAGGGAAGGTGTGAGTTTGCAGTAGCAAAGGCATCTCATACCATGTGGGTGCTCACACCTCTTTCAACACATTGGGAAGTAGGACGGAGGGTCCTCATTTACCCCTCCCTTGCTTCTTTTAACTTCCCAAAAGCAGAGGATATTTGCCCCTCTCTTTTCCTGTATGCACCCTCCTTTTCTCTTGTTTTCCTACCTCTGAAGTCAGTGACTTGCTGCACAACTAGGGACATGTAGGCAGGGAAAGCACCATAAGGTTGGATGATAGTAACCTTTTTGCTGGGGAAATGGCACGTTCTCCCCAATAAACGTGCTGAAAATAAACGTCTGGGGAAGTGGCAAGGGAGGAAGAGTTTTGAGGATGGAAAAGGGTGAGGATTGGAACCCAGAGAGTGCTTTGTCTTGCTACAGAAATTTGCTTAATTAAGCTGTTTTTTTTTTTTTTCTTTTAGGGGCTTTTCCCACCAGGTCAAGGAGCGACCATTGGAGTTGACTTTATGATTAAAACTGTGGAGATAAATGGAGAAAAAGTAAAGGTAGGAGCTTTATTTTAGGTGGTGGATTTAAGTGTACACTCATGTGGCAGTGCCATAGCTGAGGTTTCTTGCTGCAGCTTTCCAGCTGCTGGAAGGCACGTGGGGAAGCACAGAGCTGTCTGGGATGGTTCAGGCAATGCTGGCTCTAACAATCTTTGTGTCCTTCTCCACAGTTGCCATCAGGATTGTACTGTAAGGGAGAGAGTGGCAAGGAGAGGTCTTGGAAAAACTCTGTCCTTGTTTTGGAGACATTAAGATCTGTATTAACAACTCTTTCCACCTCCAAAATAGGATGGTTGCAAACTAACTTCTGCTGGGAAACTGTCCTTGCCCTATGGTAACTCAAACTGAGCCTGAGCATCACTTGGCAGAGAGCTACTTTGCCTGGGCCAAAAGACACTGGTGACCAATCTTGTGCTTTAATGGGATCCATGGGTGGGTTCCAGCTCCCAGGGATGTTGACTGGTGCTTCTTCACTCTTTAGGAGAGATTTTGCTACAGCTACTGTGATGCCCAAGAGGCAAGAGGAGAGTATAGCCTTTCATGTCAAGCTGTCTAGGGTCCCTGAGCTGCTCCTGCAATTGCTCTGCCCAGCAGCATCAAAGTGAAGAATAGTGGTTTCCCCCTTGCTGCCTTCGTCAGACCTAGCAGTGAGCAAAGGAGAGAAGGGGCAGCAGTGGATGTGACATTGAGACCCATTTTGAAGCTTGCTGCACAAGTGGACTTGTGCAGATTGTCAGCCCTGGGTTTCTTTAACCCATATTTCAGCACAGAGGGTTTTTAAGAAAAGCAGGTGGTGTATGTCTATGTTTTAGTATGGGTTTTAAAAGCCATGATCATGTCAGCAGGCTGCCAGCCCTCTGTGTGAGGAGCTCCACAAGCCTATGGCTAGTGATGATCCTCAACTAGAAGACCTTCCAGCCTCAGCAGGTGACAAGAGGTGTCAGTACAGTGAGGATGGCATATAGCCCCTGTGGTGTCGGTGCTTTGGGTGCTCATTAGCAGGTGTCTGGAGTAACTGGCTTGGCCAGGACATGAGTGCTGCTTGTTCAGGCTCTTCAGGCTGCAGTGATGCTTCTTTCAGCCAAAAGCAACTCCAGTGGAGCAGCTCAGAGGACCGAAGCTGGTAGATGGTTTAAGTACTGCACTGAAGGTGGAATTCATCTTTTTCCCTTATACAGCTGGCTTAAACCAGCTGTCTCAAGATTGTTCTGGTCAGTGGAGGGAGAAAAGCAATCTTGAGGAAGATGAATCCCATACACCTCTCCTTTCTAAGCATCTGGTTCCCTGTCAAGTACAGATGGAGGCTTAAGAACATTGCTTTTATCTGAGGGTTGGTTTTTGGACAGGTGAACTCACCCTAAGGATTTATCTGCATTTGATTTGTTGCTCCTATGTCATAAACCTGCTTTAAGATCAGCTTGGACTGAGGATGCAAACTGCTGAAGAGAACACTGGGAGCACTAGTGCCAACATGGGCTGTCTCAGGGGCAAGGATAGTTCAGGGAAGCTCTATCAGCTAAATGTAAACTTGTCAGTATGGCAAGTCCCTGCTGCCTGCAAACCTCTGAATGCACAGGAGTTCAAACAGCAATTTTGATCACCTTGGGGCTGGCTTGTGTTTCACAGAGTCTTAGGAAGGGGTGGCTGTTGTACCAGCTGTGTTTCACATCACAAATAACAAGGAGTGAAATCAAAGTCCCTCTCCCAACCCCCCTCAGTGATGTAAACTGGAGTCACTGGAGCTCAGCCACAACGACCAGGCTTGGGAGGAAGCTTAGTAGGGTGCATCTGGGCATTTGAATGAGCCTTCTGGGGTCTGAGGGGCAAACAGATTTCTTTCAGGGAGTGATTTTTGTAGCTGAAACCTTTTGAGTAAGCAGTGCTAGTGAGAATAAACATTTAATGAGTGGGAAAAGCAGGAATGAGTCAGAGCCCAGAGCAATGGAAATGACATCTCAGTCAAACGAGGTGCTTCTGACCGTTACCTCATTTAACGGTGCCTGAGCCGTGACTGCGCTTCTGTGCCGGGCAGCATTTCCTGCACGTCTGCTGGGAGCTGGGATGAGAGCACAGAGCTGCTTACCAAAAAGGTTTTTAGACTTGAAAATAAATGATAGATTTCTTGGGGAAAAGTGCTTTCCTCCTTTCAAAATTGCCTTTGAAAGTCAGTGAAGAGAAGCTTGCTGGTATGAAAGTTGTGTGCAGGCCGAATTGGGTATGAGCAGCTACTGAAGCTCTCTGGCACGGAAGTTAAGACAGCATTGTGCAGCTCAGGGGGCTTTTGGTCTGCCTGGCCTTTCCTAATAAACCCAAAAATGTGTACAACACCTGTACTAAGGCTACACAAATTTTCAACCAGGTAGGTAGCAGTTACCATGCTGGTCAAAGCTGAACATCCCCAGTGCTGCCAACTGAGGCTGTGCTATATGGACCTCATGTTGCACTTGGTGGAAATATCCACATGCATAAAGCTCAATGTCTGTGCAAATGCTGGGAGAGCAGGAAGCATCAACTGGCTCTGAGAAGATAACCATCTAAGTTTTCTGCAGGCTGAGTCAGGCATCATCCTTTGGTTCCTCTGGAAAAAAAAATGATACAAGTGAAATGGTTGCTGTAAAATGTTTTTCTTGGCAGAAATAATCAGTGGGCTGTAGCATGAGATGTTCATTTTGTGTGCAGGAGGACTTTATGGGTGGCTGTAAGATCAGGGGCTCTTTCCTGCCTTCTGCACGCAGCTCACAGGTAGACTCATGACTGGAGCTGGTAAGAAAATAGCTGAGCAGCAACAAAATTACTTGTGTTTTTCCATCTGCCAGAGTCTGGAGGCAGGATTATTTTAACAAGGAATCGTTCATTATCTGAATTTCATGTGCATTATGGTTTTGTGTGTCACTTAACTGCAGGTGCCAGGTTCAGCCATTTAAACACAACCATGCCAAGAGATTAAACACAAAGGTGCCAGGAGATAGCCACAAATTCCTTTCTCTGCAAAAATGTGCCTTTTCAATATCATACCCCCACATCTAAAATCTGCTGCTGGGAGCTCCCATTTCAAACTAACACATTCGTGATGGGTAGCTGGTGTAGTTTGGCTTTGGAAATGGGCAAGAATAAGGTTTCCTCTGTTACAGGCTGCCGAATATATGGAAAAAAAATCTCAAATATGTTACCTTTTTATTCCCAAAGTACACAGGGTTCTGGCTGGAAATCAGCCTTTTACATATATAATTCCAGGGAGGAAAGCTTTACAAAAAAAATGAAAGCCAAAGTAGAGAAGTACTCTCTTTTGCTGAAATGGTTTAATTTTGGATGTTTGTTTCTTTGACTGTCTTCTTGAAGATCTGAAGTTTTGATGACTCATGAAACTATCAGATGGTCAAATTATAGAAAGGGTATGAGTTTAGTTTCTGTTGGGAAATACATGTTGTTTTCCTGGACCCTGAAGGTTTGACAAACACTCAGGACCCCTTTGATATAGTTAAGGATGTGTCAATGAGTTCTACGTGTTGGGGAGGCAGGCAGCTGGGTGGGATGGATGAAGTTGTAGAGAGGAAACCTCAAGAGAATCACAGAATGGTCCTTGGATCAGCCTTTAGCTGAGCTCCTTGTTTCACTCCTGTGGTTTCTACATGCTAGTGCATCATCTCAGGATAACTATAACCAGCTCTGGAAGCTACAGGAGAAGTTTATTTCTTCTTGGGATGAATGCTGCTGTCAGTTGGACTTCAGGGGCAGGAGAAAGAAGCTCCCCCCTGCTCTCACCTGGAGGATAGTGCCCCATGGGGCTGTTTTCAGAGAGCTCTGTCTCATGCAGGGCCTTTGCCTCTCCAGCGTCTGTGTTGTAACTCTGGGCCGCCAGCTCTGCCCATGGCAGAGGGAGATGCTAGAAGTCACATGAAACCCTTCAGGCCTGCAGCTCTGTGGGTCCGTTGGCCTCAGTGCCAGCTGACTTTGTGCCTTGCATTTCAACTACAAGTGCAGGAACAGAAACAAAAAGTGCTGGAGGAAGGGAGGCCAAAGGGGAGAAGAGCTAAGTGCTTTCCCAGCACTGTTTTTTTGCAGAACCACAGAATGGTTGGGGTTGGAAGGGATCCCTACAGTCCAACCCCTTTGCTAAAGCAGGTTCATCTCGATCAGTTCACACAGGAACATGTCCAGGAGGGTTTCAAAATCTTCAGAGAAGGAGACTCTACACATTCTCTGTGCCAGGGCTTCCTTACCCTCACAGCAAAGAAGTTTCTCCTCATGTTCAAGTCAAACCTTCTTGTGTTCCAGCTTGTGCTTGTTACTCTTTGTCCTGTTACTGGCCACTACAGAAAAAAGACTGACCCCATCCTCTCAACACTCATCCTTTAGGTGTTTTTAAGCACTGATAAGATCTTCCTTCAGTCTTCTCCAGGCTAAACAGCCCCAGGTCCCACACTAAGAGATGTTCCAGTCCCCTGACCATCTTGGTAACCCTGTGTTGGACTCTCTGCAGCAGTTGCCTGTCTCTCTTGAACTGGGGAGCCCAAAAAGTTTACCAGTTTAGCTAACGTGGATAAATCTTTCCTGGTAATTACATGGCTGTGATATACTCTAATTTAGAGCAAATAACCTAAATAATATTTGACTTTTACTGAAGGTAACAGAGCTTTTGTGTTGAGATGAAAAGCTGCCAGTAAGTACCTCTTGAGAAGAATAACTATTAAGGAGAAAAAGGGTACCCAGAAAGGTACTCAGAGGGGGGTTTTGGGTCAAACAGGGAAGCTGTCAAATAAAACAGAAGTTGGTTTATTTTTGTTTCGTTTTGCCACCCTTCCTCACTATGCCCAAAGCTGCAGATCTGGGACACGGCAGGTCAAGAGCGATTCCGGTCCATCACACAGAGCTACTATCGCAGCGCCAATGCCTTAATCCTCACCTACGACATCACCTGCGAAGAGTCCTTCCGGTGCCTGCCCGAGTGGCTGCGGGAAATCGAGCAGTATGCCAGCAACAAGGTCATAACCGTGCTAGTGGGTAAGCCATGGCCATCCCTAGGGTGTGTGGTGGGGTGGTGAGGGGTTGGTGGCAGCAGAATATGTTAGCAGGGGTATCTGTGTGAGCTGGTGGTGCGGCAGATCTTGTTGCCAATCAGTTGTAACTGCAGATGGGCACAGAGTGGAGCCTGTGCCTTCGTCACAGTGCTTGGGCCAGGCCTTCTGCAAATGAATGGCCTCTGCTAAGGGCAATTGTGTGAGGCTGAACAAGGCCAAGTGCCAGGTCCTCCATAACAACCCCATGCAACAATACAGGCTTGGGGCAGAGAGGCTGGAAAACTGCCTGGAGGGAAAGAACCTGGGAGTGGTTAATTGACAGCAGCTAGACATGTGCCCAGGTAGCCAATAAGGCCAATGGCATCCTGACTTCTATCACAAATAGTGTGACTAGCAGGGCCAGGGTAGTGATGATCCCTCTGTACTCAGTACTGGTGAGGCCCCGCTTTGAGTGCTGGCTTCAGTTCAAGGCCTCTCACTCTAAAAAGGACTTTGAGGTGCTGCAGCATGTCCAGAGATGGGCAACAAAGCTGGTGAAGGGTCTGAAGCACAAGTCTGCTGAGGAGTAGTTGAGGGATCAAGGTTGTTTAGTCTGGAGAAGAGGAGACTGAGATGAGACATGATCACTCTCTACAACTACCTGAAAAGAGGTGGTAGGAAGGTGGAGGCTGGTGTCTTCTGCCAAGTAACAAGTCACAGGACAAGATAAAATGGCCTCAAGTTGTGCCAGGGGAGGTTTAGTTTGGAGATTAGGAAGTTTTCACTGAGGAGATTGTTAGACACTGGTACAGGCTGCCCAGGGAGGTGTTGGAGTCTCTATCCCTGGAGATGTTTAAAAGGCATGTAACTGAGGTGCTGGGGGACATAGTTCAGTAGTGGGCTTGGCGGTGTGAGGCTATCTTAAAGATCTTTTCCAACCAAAATGATTCTATGATAAATAACCCCAAGATGCCAATAGGGATGTTCAGGACACCACAGCCGCTGCTTGACGTGTGTCTCGGGTCCAAGGCTATTGCAGACAGAGATGGATACTTCCCACCAGCTGGTCCCGTGTGGGACTAAAGTGTTGATGGTGCAGCTACCAACTGAGCCAAGAACAGAGCAGTTTCCCTTGTGACTCCCTGCTGGGATCATCATAAATATATGAGGATCTGCTCAAGCTGGTGATGCCTGAAGGTTTCTGTACCCCATAGCTGTGGGACAACCAGTCAAGTGGGTCAGGATCTAGGAACCGCATTGGGATGTGTGGATTGTAGCATTCATAGGTGGGACAGAGGTGGAAAACTGGATACTTTTGCATAGATTTTTAGAAGGGGTGAAAACAAATAACTGAATGTTGTGTTCATTTAGAGCTCAGTTCAAGCTAAAGCAGACCTACAATGTTACAATGGAAATGACTGTTACAATGGTATCAGTCATAACACAGACATTCAAAGACAGGGACACACAGAAATCACTTGTGTTATGTGATTATCTGTTTGGAAAAGTAACTTCTGGGTATGCAGCAGGTCCAAGAAACTGCTTTATCAGGAAAGAAAGGCCTCCCTGTCACACAATGTGGTTTGCCAGTGGAAGTGTGGTTACTAGTTCTCACAAAATTGCTGGTAGAAGTGAGGCCAGGAGATGTTTCCTCTTGAACCTGCCAGGTTTCTGGATACAGGCCCCTGTTACTGCAGGTCCTGGTCTGTTCCCTTCTTTGTAATATTAATTTATGGCAAAACTATCATGTTTTAAGTGGCCATTAATAAGGTATAATCAAATCAAATGGGTGCTGGAGGCTTTAATCAACAATCTGTGCCCTCCAAAGGAAGGGGCTGGTTTCTCACGCCTCCTCACTTGGTGAGTGCCCCCCGAGCCTGTCTCTCTTGCAGCCTCAGCAGCCAAGTCCTGCATGGGAGTATTGAAATAGGAAAGCTGCTTTCCATGCTAGGCTTCAGCTTGTAATGACATGAGAAACATCACGTTTAGTGTGTCATGTGCAGTAATTGACATTTTAAGTGCTCCTCAGAGCAAGAACAGGAGCATTTTCAATAGATATTGAAATGGAAATCCTTTAATGTTGGTCGATTGCAGCAAACAGATGTACAGGTGCTAAATTAAAGCAAACAGACTTGGATGTTCACAGGATGTTCCATTAAATGAGCTGGTATTAAATGTAAATGTATATCAGGGAATCCATTATTTGGAGGGGACAGCAAGCAGTAAGTTTTGCATCCAGACTGTGTCTGTACATATATACAACCCTAAACTCTATCACATATCAACCTCTGTCTCCTTCATTTCAAAAGCCAAATTAATTCCTTTTCTAAAATATTTTATCAATGCAGGTAATAAGATTGATTTAGCTGATAAGAGAGAAGTCTCCCAGCAAAGAGCTGCAGAGTTTTCTGAAGCACAGGACATGTACTATCTGGAAACCTCAGCAAAAGAATCAGATAATGTGGAGAAACTCTTCCTGGACTTGGCCTGCAGGTTGATCAGCGAGGCACGACAGAACACCCTTGTGAACAATGTCTCATCCCCCTTACCAGGAGAGGGGAAAAGTATCAGCTACTTGACTTGCTGTAATTTTAATTAAAAAGCTGGCATGTGATTTATTTCCCCCACCCCTCACTCCCTTCTGCCACGGGCCAAGAGGATTTCTGTTTTCTCCTGGGATTTATCTACCTGAAGGGAATTCCTGCCACTCTGGCCCATCTGATTTACCCTGTGTCAAGTTACAGACCTGGAAGCATGGTAGGCTGATGGCTCCAGCTGCATGGCAACAAAGCAGAATAGAACATGGTTTAAATGTCATTGTTCTTGGAGTCTATGGAGTGGGTTAGGAAAAGGAGAATTGCACAAATGCTTCGTGTAATGCAAAACGTGAGCTCTTGCATTTCCTTCTACGGGAAACTACAGCAGTCCCTCATGAAGCAAACACTGAAGAAATCAAAATCTCTCTTGCAGAACAGTGTGTCTGGTCATTTCTAAAATGAAAATAAGAAAAACCCAGCAGTGTACACTGACCCTGGACTCCACTGGCAATCAACCTGGCTGCCCACAGGCGAACTGGTAGGACATGTACATAGCGTCTGCCCGCACAGCTTCATGGAGGACTCTGGTGTTTGAAACAGTGTTATGTCTCTCATCTACAGGCACTTTCATGAACATGGAACTTAAAAAAAAAAAAAAAAAAAAAAAAGATACATATGTCAACATTTTCCAGATTTAAGAAGACATGGATACAGCTCAGTTGCTCCCTTTGGTGCTAGCAGTTCAGCAAATATTCCATAGACCAAACGTAGTCTTACTGCATTGCTGTCCTCTGAATGTGTAACTTAGACTGGTTAGGAAACAAAAAAAAAAACACTAATAGGCACTGTTCATAATAATAAAAAAATCTTGTTACCTCTTATTCTAGGCCTGAACGTAGTGGGTAAGGACTGTGCTGCTTTGAGATTCAACAGAGGATCAAAAGACTTTCCAGAAATAAAAAAGGAAAACTAACCATTCCTCCTTTTAATTAATAATGTCCTAATGTGAGAAATTAGTCTTGGGACAGGTTATTGGTAGAGTTGGAAAAAAACACACCAGATGTGACCAACCAGGGGTTGTGAGGGTGCAGAGAGCACAGCTGGAACTGGCAGTCTGCAGTACATCCAGCTGAAAAACAGAGCTTGGAAATAGAGTTCTTGTCAAAACACAGACACACGATTTTTTAGAGGGTTGAGGGTTTATTTTCATGTGAAGTGGAAACAACGACAGGTTGCAGGTGGCATTCTGTGTGTGACCCATCCAGCGCTCACCTCACGGAGCTGCTGTCCATGTACTTGAAGGTATCTTCTTGACATCCAGTCTCTCTGCTAGAGTAGCTTTCAGGTTCAGGGCTGTAGAGTCATTTGATTTACTTGATGCTATGTATTTTTAATCCCTGACCCCAGTGTATGTGGAACTGTTTAGGCAACTTCCTTCTACAAGACCCCTGAGGTGGAAGCACTGTGGAGTTTGCAGTTATTCCACCACTCGTGCCATATGCAAATGATGCACTGCAAACTTACACCTTGATGTTGGAGTGAAACTGTAAGACGGTCAATGTGTACATGAAAAAATGATACTTAGGAGTTGGAGTGCAGTTTAGCTGATCTGGATAAATCTCTCCTGGCAGCTGAGTGGCTGTGACATGCTGTCATTTTGAGTTGATCAAGTTAATATTATTTGGCTTTTCCTGAAGATAACAGAGCTTTTGTATTGACACTAAAAGCTACCAGTAAAAGGTACTTGAAAAGAATAACAATTGGGGGGGGGGGAGAGGGGTGGGAGGGGCATTTAAAAATGCTTTTTCACATTTTCCTGGAAAGTCGTTGAGCTGTGTCATGTTGTGCCTTTGATCTGTAACGGGGAGCTGTCTCTGTCAGAGAGGGGAGATCAGTGTGTCATATGGCCATTCAGAACCTTTTCTTGCTATTTTTTGGGTCACTTATTTTTCCTTTATGACTAGTGGTAAAAATGAAGACACATAGAAGCTGTGGTACTGAAGCTCATTTGTCATTTAGCTAGCACTTTAACAGAGACTTTCTGTAAGTGTGAGATATTGGGAGCCATGTTGTCTGCTGTGCTGCCTTGGTCCTCTTCAATCTCTGCTCATGAGTAATCAAGAGGATTTAGAAATGTGTGGGTCTTTGCTGTGCTGGGCCACGTGCTACAGCCTGTGCTGAAGAGCAGTGTCTGTCTTGAGCATTCCCTAAACTGCCGAATGCAGCCTCATTAGAACTTGTGAAGGCCACCCAACTCTGGGACAGCTGATTCTGTGCAGCATTTAGATCATTGTTTGGAGCAAGGCTCAGGGTGTTACATGTAAAGTAACACTCTAAAGTCAATAGTATGTGTATTTAATCTGTAAAAGTACTCTCCAGATGCTGCAGTTGTCAGCATATAATTGATAACTAGGGCAAAGCTGTTTAGTGGAGATAATCAAGGAGGATGGAGACTATCACTAAAACACCTGCTGGTTCTTCAGCCTGTTTTCCAAAAGCATCAAAGCTGGGCAGTCGCTTTCCATTCCTGCTGAAAACCACTGTAACTGCATTTTCAAGGGTTCTGGCATCACTTCTGGAGGTTGAACTCCAACTCATTATCTTGACACTTCATTTTCTTGCATATTCACTTTGAGGATTCTAGAAGGCTGAGTCTCTCTTTCCCACTACTTGCCTAACTTGTAGGTGACTATTTTGGACACTAGCTGCCTACTAGCAACCTCAAAGCATTGCTGCTTTTTATTGCTAGCAAATCTTCCTTCATGTAAGGACTCCATCTCCAGACAGTGATGTGCTTTTGGTGGTGAATTATCTGACTTCTCCAGGGACAAACCTGGACTGATTCCTTTCAAGGTTTATTCTGTATAGGCTTAAAAAGCTGAAGGGAAATGACAGTGATACGTGCAAAGTTTTATAGAGTCATAAGCCAAAGCTGTAGTTTGAAATTTGCTTCTTTTTCTGCAGTTAACAAACAAACTACCTGATGAAGTGGTATTTTATTGTAGCAGCTCCTTTGCAGGTGGTATTTTTGTACACCTTTGAGTACCTCTCTAGTGCATGCAACCCACCTCTCCTTGTAGCACTGGGGGCTTACTTTCTCTTCTACAATCTGGTCTGCTGCTGAAGGCTTCCTAAGTAGAAGAGGAGTTTTAGCAACTGCTAGTAACAACTTAGTACTGTGGCATACTGAGCAAAACCTTTTAAAACAAAAGGAGATTAGAAAAAACTGACAATCAGCTCTCCAACTATGGCCAGCTAGATGAGTGGATTTTTGAGAGAACTGTCAGTAAAAGACTTGTGATGCTTGCTGAGTTGAGTGTCCAAAAGCCATACAGAATTGATATAATGGGGCCAAACCTGACTGGAAATGTTGTCTGCTCTCCAGAGAGTAAAACATTGCTTTTAGTGTGGTTATTAGTTTTTTTTTTAATGTGTTTTCAGGATGATATGTTCACAGCCATAGAGCAATCTTATTTCTAAGTGAGTGTTTTGTAGTAGTCCCATGATAAAACCTTTTCTTGAGATTTTTTTTAGCACAATGAGTAGCTCCAGGTAGAAAACAGTATTGGATGGTAAACAGATGTTTGCTTGCTCTAGCAAACCTGTTTGCGGAGAGTAGTAACAGCATCTCCTGAAAAACTGGATAGTCGAAATTCTGTCTTCCAGTTCAGACACTGAATCCATCTGGCTGACCTGGGGTAAACCACTGAGTGTTCTCTGCTCCAGATTATGTGAAATACTCACTGGTAAACTGTTTTACACTGCAAGTTTGCTGGGACAAGCCATGACTCCCTTCTGTTTCTATTTGTGTTTCCCCCATGAGAGATTCAAGTGTTAGGGGAAAAAGAAAAATCCCTTAAGGTCAAAGAGTTATGAAGGAAAAAGTGAAATGATGAAATCTGCTGAGAAGGGGTGAGTGTCTTCTCCCTCTAACACTGAAGTCCTGATTTATCTATAGGTAAGCTGTTTGAGCAGGCAGTGTTTGTGATCATTATTTGATGAAAACCACACATGACAAATTATCAGGCAAGTTATCTTGTTCTTAGCTATAGAACACATGAAACCCTTTAAAATCTGTCAGCCTGCTGGTGCTGATTGTCTCTGGAAAGACACCCTCTGGTAAGGATTGGCTCCTGCTAGTCTAGGTTTAGTGGTTAATGGCTATTGGATTCTTTCAGCATCAGTAACAGCAGCAGCAGACTGAGGTTGATACAGGAGACGGTGATTTGAAAAAGGGTAAAGTCAAAATTAGTGATGCAGAAGTATGGTGGGTGCACACATGGGACGGGCTTTCCTGAGCTTTTGCTGACAAGGGATGTGATGAGTTACAGTCAAACCCACCAGTTCTTGCCTTGTTCAGTATCCCGAAGGACTGATGTTTGTTCAGCTGCTTTTCCCCGTCTTCTCTTTTTTTTCAGTATGTAAAACTGTCTGTAAATCAGGCTGAGATGTTGAGCTGCCATGATTTCTGTAGTCAGGGACTGAATTCAGTTGGAAACTAACAGATGGAGAATTTCACCCAAAAGCAGACTGATGGGATAGGCTGCCCTTTGGGGACCTGTGGTGCCGTGGTGTTTGCACATGGCTGGAGACACAGAAGCCTTCTCGTAGCTGTAAGGCAGAGCAAGTGCTACAGCCCTTTGTGCAAGGGGGAAGGTGACTGTGTGAAGCAGAACATAGCAAGTAAAGAGATGGTTCTTCCCAGTCAGGATTTTCTCAGTCTTATCATCTTTTAAAAATGCATCTATAGCTTAGATTTTGGTTGCTTTGGACTTTAAGGGATGCTTTGAATTAGAGTGCCACTGGAATTCCTCCTATGTTCTTTTGTTTTCCATATCAAAGCATCCAATATCCTTTATATGGATTGCTTCTACCAGCAAAGACCTTTTTGAGCTAATTCAGTTAGAAAAAGAGGACACTTTGTGAGCTCCTAGTGAACAACTATGGAAACTTTGCTAAACATTGAGGTACAGAAGGGGCTCACCAGAAAACCCAGTGGAGCCAAAGGAAATGCTTTAATCAATTCCAGCAGGGACAAGCCTGTGAAAGGTTTTAGATCACAATGTTTTCTTCAATTATGAGTTTTATTTGCTTACCTGAGCAAATTTGGCTCTTGACAGTAGCCTGTTTCCTTGCATCAAGTCTGTCCTTTTGTTGTTGTGAGCAGTAACTGTTATAGCTACTGTTCACAAGCAGCAAAGGCTCGTCATTTTGAGGGACAGTTGTGTGTTGTCATGATGATGAGTGGGGGGGAAACACTAGCGTGATGTCCTGTAAGCAGCTAGTGAGTGCATCCTAAGCCAAGCAGCCCCAAGTGGAACTGGTCACATCTTTGAAATGTGATCATCCACTTGAGCTGTAGTTTAATGTGCCATAAAAGTTACAGGTCTCACATCTGCCTCACTTTAGGATGACAGCAGGGTCATGGCTGTGATGCAAGGCACCCAAAGTAGCCCATTGTGTTGCTCTGACTTACCTCACTAGTCACCACCTCACTGAACTGGCCCAAAGCCTCCTTTGCTGTCCTGTACTATATCCATCTGGGAGAGATTGCTGGCTGTCATCACCCATGGTTGCCATCACACTCTTTTCCGCTCGTGAATGAGTTGTAACCTAAACCACAAGTAAAAACTATGCCATGTGAGTTGAAGGTGTCTGTGTGAGGGAGCCACAGATCCAGAAAAAAACCCCTCTCATGTACAATGCTTTCTTCTCTGGATAGAGTCAGCTGGGTAGCTGGGGAAGGATAACTCAGAGAGAGCAGAAGCTGAGATGGCAGTGGGTGTGATTTAGGCTGTAGAGGTTGTCAGTAAAACAATTAGACTGGTTTTGAGAGCTTAGCCAGAGTTAACAGCTCGTCTTACATGTCTGGATAAACAGGAGCTGGCTGTACTGTACTGAGGGATTGTTTTCACATCAGTAAGTAGCTATTAAGCACTTCCTGGGTGTGATTGCATTTGTTGAACCAGTTATCCTTCTCCAGCAAACTCAGAAGATAACTTTAGCTCTCGTTAGTGCTACAACTAAATTCAAGAAGCAGATGCCACCTTTACATTTGCACCTTTGCTTTTTCCACTGCTGCTTATCTTGGGTTAATGTTCCCAAGGACACACATGTTTGGGAGTGCATCTGGTGTTGTCCCTGCCCACTATCTTCTGATGTCTAGCCCTGGTCCACAGGCACTTCACATAGCCAAAACCTGTGTCAGGTGTGGTTTTAGCTGTGTGTGGTTCCCTGAGGAAGAGGGCATGTTAAAAGCACTCTCAAGGGCAATGATCAAGGGCTCTGTTGTGTCTGGTGTCACATGAATGCAAACCTTGGAGCTTTTCAAAGCCCAGTCCTTGTAGTACTTTTCATCCATGAAGCTGCTGCTTCCCAATACTGCTCATGCCTCAAGCACTGTGGAGGTCTCATGCTGGAATCAATCCTAGTTCCATGAACCATTGGATCCAGCTCCTGCTTTAGCTGGAAGGAAGAGCATCCATGGCTGATCTTATCTGCCACCTCAAGTTTCTCACTGTGAACATAAACCCAATTTATTTGATAAGCCCATTCTCTTGTAAGGAATGTTTCCCTTCTCATGGGATCAAGACGAGATTCAGATGTTAAGAATCCTTGGGAAGTTGGTGCAAGTGAGTTCATCCGCAGTGAGCAGGTGGATGCTGCTCTCCACCCAGGGAGACTGAGGGTGTGGGTGGTATTGCATCTCCAAGGGTCTGAGTTACATCATTGGCATGAGCTTTAGTAACTATAAGGGAGGGATGCAGTGCTCCCAGCAGTGAAGCCTTTTTGGAGAGGGAAGCAGAGGAGAGGGGGGAATCTTGTTCCGGCATTGTAATGGAGCAAGAATAAAATGTGTGGCTCATGGAAGGGGAGAGCTGCTGTGGGTTCAGGTACTGCAGATGGTTTGGGAGAAAGCTTCACTGCTGGTCCCTAAGTACAGGCAGCACTGAAGGGGAAAAGCTCACTTCTTAAGCTGATGTTTTGGGCAAAAACCAGTCATCTAATGAGAGTATGGAGGAAGCCCAGTGCTTGCTGATAGGCTGGTTTGGAGCCACAAGGGTATCTCTGGATATTAGAGAAGCAGTTTAAAATGTGCCATGGTTTTTAGCCTAATAAGATGCATTGCAGATATGTCACATCCATTTGATTCTCCACAGCTGTTTACAAAAGGGAAAAAAAAAGCCCTAAACAACAAAACCCCCAAACCCCTGAGATTGGAGCAGCTGCAGTCACTCAGCTGTCAAAATGGGACAAGGCTTTTTCTGCTCCTCTTTTATTCCCACTTCACACTGTTCTGCTGCACATATTTGGCTGTTCTGTGAATTTGCAGATGATGAGATGTTGTTTTTTTTTTCTCCCCAACTGCTTTTGATCTATACAGAAAGATTCACCCAGTTCTCATTTGAATTCATTAATGCTTTCCAGTAGGCACTTTAGTTTTATGTTCCCTGGCTTGTTTCCCTCTGTGATGTTATCTAACTGACAAGTTCATCGTGCTCTGCATTACCTTTAGGTTTTTGAGTCTCCAACATTTCCTCTTTGCTGAAAGCTGTGATAATTTTTAGAGCTGTTACAAAGGCACCATTTCCTCAGGAGAGAACCTGAGTTCCTCTCAGCTTTGATTACTAGCAAATCAATATTGAAGCAGGTAGGTTGTTTTTTTTTTTTTTACAGCGTGAACAAAGTATGTTTTATACCATCAACTGTAGTTTGAATTGCAGTTTAAAAACCTGCTCGAGCACTAAAAGCAGCATTTTGCTGACAGCTTCCATGCCAGGGAAGTCACAGCATTAAAGGGAATTTCCTGGCTTGGAGTTTTTCCCCACAAAAGTCTGCTGTTTTTTCCCCAACAATTGTGAATTTAGCACAATGTACAGAATTATAGCAAGAACCCTGACTCCTAAACATGTGGCCAAAAGGATGAGGAGAGAAGGCTGTGTTTCCTGTTGATCAAGCACAACCATTTCTGTGGAGAAAATGCACTGCAGCTGGGTCAGACCATTGATCTGGAGTTGCTGGGCTAGTGCTGGCTTTGGGAAGGGTGTAGGTGTTAGCAAATGGCCAAACTGTGAACCGTTGACTGTCAGAAGCATTTGGCTTGTCTGGTTTGTTTTAAGTTCTTGTGGACAAGTGTGGTACAGTGGGGTTGGGAAAGGATTGTGGTTTGGATGACCAGGATGATGAATGTATGACGCTTCATGTTTGTTTGTAATGTCCTTTTTATACTTAGAAATTGCTTACATATGTATCTGTATGTAAATAAATGTTTAATCCTTTCCACTTGGAGTTTCCACTGTTTGATTGGTTTGGATTTTGATTCAAACTGCAAAGCTTAGTTGCTTAAGTATGTGCAACACGGCTTCACTTGGCACGACTTGTTATCAGGCCCACAAATGAACATCTGCTAAGGATTTACATCTCGGGTTGATCATAGAAAAGCTCTCACAGCACTAGGACCTCACAAGAAGAGCAAGATTAGAGCTGCTGCCCCATAGCACTAGAACAGAAGGAAATACTTATTCAAAACAAACTAGTGAAGCTTGAAATGCCAGAGAAATGCCGGCGTCTGTCACTAGAGGGTGGTCTGTGACTGAGGTACCACCTTCACTCACCTCATTGCAAACCTGTAGCTGCTTAAACTCGATCCTAGCAAGATGCCAGGTTTGTGTTGAATGAAGATGATGGCTGGATGCTTTGGTTGCCTCTTATTCTTTGTCTTAATGCCTTTGCTTTTAATGCTAGTTCTCCTCTTCAGCCTTCCACTTGCCTTTTTCATGCTCGTGGAACTCCACTGCATTCCCCAGGGACCTGCCCTTCTGGGGACCTGGAATCCTTTTGGACAAGATCTCCCCCCTTTTCAGCCTTTGGTCTTTTGTTCAATATATAAAGTTTATGCTCTGACTCATTCTGGGGATCAGGTTTCCTCCCCTGTGCTCTGTTCTACATCAAAGATGACTTCTGCTAACACTTGCTCTGACAAATGAGCTGTGAAGCTTGAAGACACCATGTGTCTTTTATTGCCTCTTCTACTGACCTTGAAGCTCCTTCTTTGGGAAATGTCTGACATGAGGGCTGGACCATCTGCTCTGTGTTCCCCAGGAAGCTGGCAATTGGAGTCAGTGATAAAACAGAGAGGTATTTGGAGAGGGAAAATATCTCTACATGTTTCTAGGTAGGCAGTGGGTAAAGGGAGAGGAAGAAAATATTACTTCAAGCTCAGGAATTATTCATTGAAAGAAGAGAGGGCTGGAGCATGTTGTCTGAGTGGGGGGAAAGCCATGACTGGAGAAGCCAGACTAAGTCCTTCCTGGGGAAAGAGAAGGGTCAGGTGAAGAGTGGCCGCTCTTTTTTGCAAGAAGCATGTAACCAGTGGGCTGTGCAACCTTCTTGTTCAGCAGGTGCAGCAGCAAGAGCACACCCTGAGCCAAGGTTTTACTGTGGATAAAAGGAGTGTTGGGAGCATGAAGGCCCCCTGTCCAGGGAAAGAAATGCAAGACTGTCAGACTGCAGGAGCAAAACCCTGACTGCTTCTCCCTCATCTTCTTGTGTACCAAGTCTTCCTCCCATGCATGGGGTGAGCTCTGCCCAGAGATGTCCTCACACAAGAGGACTTTCAGCCTTGGTACACATGCAGTCCTCTCACCCCAAGCCCAGGAGAGCTGCTTGCCCTGCATTCATTGGGATGGTATCCTCTAGGCAGCCCTACCTCATTTAAAACCCTGTCTTGATTTATGGATTTCTTTGCATAAGGAATCAAGCACAAACCCAGTCTGCATTTTCAGGAGTTTTATTACCTTCAGAATTAAACATGCTGAGCTTCCTCCTTTTTGTAAAGCTTATAATTATAATCACATCAGCTTGCACCAAAGCTATCACCATGGCATGAGGATGGATTCTCTGCTGAATAAAATCACTCATGCTGGACAAAATGTTTCCTGTCAAGATGCTGTCAGGTGGAAGATGTAGGCATTCTGGCAGTGTTTCACTGGGAGCTGCATCAAGTCTCTGATGTAGTGCCTGGATCAGGTCTAACCCCCATGATAAAGTAGGTGTATGTCCAGTTTATCACAAGGAATTGCTTAAAGAGACAGTGATACCGCGGTCTTGCATTATGTGAGAGCCTGTGGCACAGGCTGCCCAGAGGGGTTGTGGAGTCTCCTTCCTTGGAGGTCTTCAAGACCCTCCTGGACAGGTTCTTGTGTGACCTGATCTAGGTGGATCTATTTCTGCAGGGGGGTTGGACTAGGTTTCTAAAGGTTCCTTCCAACCCCTACCATTCTATGATTTAGACTTCAGTAGAAACAACTGTTTTCAAACTTTGCTTGTTTGAGCACTGATGTCTTAAAGCCCTTTCAACATTTGCCTTCCTTGTGCTTGGGGATTTGGGTGGGAGTAAGGCTGCCTTTCCTTTTAGTTCTTCTACATCAGCTATTAATGCAGATTTACCTCTTCCAAGCAGGCTATAGTTATTCCTTTTCTTCTTGCCTGTGATGTAGATTCATGAAGGAGAATTTAATTGCAATAAAATGTTTTAAGCAGGTGTAGCGTGAGTGGCTGGAGGCACAGGCTGCTTCAGGTGGGCTCACCCTCCAGCCCTGTCCAGTGAGGGAGGGTTGGGCGGATGTCACTGGCACGACACATGAAGTTTATGTGGCCAGGTTGTGGCAGCTGGGGGGGTACAGAGGTGGCTTCTTCAAACAAGGAGCTGCTAGAAGCTTCCATTTTATGTGACAGGGCCAGTATCAGTTGCTGTGAGATGGACCTGCCACTGACCAAGGCTGAGCCAATTAGCCATGGAGGTAACACCTCTGTGATTAACATATTGGAGAAGGGGAAGAAGATGCTGTGCAAAAGTGTAGCAGAAGAAGGGAGTGAGAATATAAGAACAACAACCCTGCAGACATCAAGGTCAGTGTAGAAGAACGGGAGGAGGTGCTCCAAACCCAGAGCAGAGGTTCCCCTGCAGCCCATGGTGCAGCCCATGATGAGGCCCTGTCCCTGCAGCCATGGAGGCCACGAGGGGGCATAGACCCACCTGCAGCCTGGGGAGCAACCCACTGTGGGCTATGACCTTGTGGGAAGCCCAGGCTGGACCAACTCCTACCAGGACCGATGGCCCCATGAAGAGATGAGCTGAGGCTGGAGCAGATTTGCTGTCAGGACCTGTGACCCTGTAAGGGACTCACGCTGGAGCAGCCTGTTCCTGAAGGGCTCTTTTTTTCCCCATGGATAAGACCCACATTGGGACAGTTTGGGAAGTATTGCACCCTGTGGATGAGAAACACACTGGAGAAGTTCATGAGGGACTGTCTCCCGTGGGTAGGGACCCCACAGTGTAGCCGTGGGAAGTGTGAGGAGGCCTCTCCCTGAGAAGCAGCAGCGGCAAAGTCCATCTGCAATGAACTGACTGCAACCCCCATTCCTCATCCCCTGCGCTGCTGGCAGGGAGAAGGAAAAGATTTGGGAAGAAGGGAGAGATGGGGGAGGTGTTTTAAGATTCAGGGTTTATTTCTCATTTCCCTGCTCTTTATTGTTCATTAATAAATCAAACCATTTCTCCCCAAGTCGAGTCTGTTTTGCCCATGACACTAATTGCTGAGTGAGCTCCCTGTCCTTATCTTGACTCACAAACCTCTTGTTCTATTTTCCTCTCCCCTGTCCAGTTTAGGAGGGGGAGTGATAGAACAAGTGGGCACTTGGCACCCACTCAGAAATAAACCCTGAATCTCAAAACACCTGCCCCCACTCCTCCCTCCTCCTGGACTCTCCTTCCTTCCCCCCACAGCAGTGCAGGGGATGGTGTTGCAGTCAGTTCATTACAGATGGACTTTGCCGCTGCTTCTTCTCAGGAGGAGGCCTCCTCACACTTCCCACTGCTACACTGTGGGGTCTCTCCCATGGGAGACAGTCCCTCAGGAACTTCTCCAGTGTGGGTCCTTCCCATGAGCTGCAGCTCCTCATGAACTGCTCCGGCATGGGCCCTCCCACGAGGCAGCTCCACACACGCTGCCCCAACGTGAGTCACTCACCGGGAGAACAGACCTTCAGGGACAGACTGCTCCAGCCTGAGTCCCTCATAGGATCACAAGTCCTGACAGCAAACCTGCTCTCCCCACAAACTCCCAGGTCCTGCCAGGAACTTGCTCCTACATGGGCTTCCCACAGAGTCACAGCCTCCTTCAGCCATCCACCCACTCTGGCGTGGGCTTCTTCATGGGCTGTGAGTGGGTCTCTACTCCCTGGTGGCCTCCATGGACTGCAGGGGCACAGCTGCCTCACCGTGGTCCTCACCACAGGTCACAAGGGAGTCTTTCTTCCCTCATCTCCCTCCTTCTGCATTGACCTTGGTGTCTGCAGAGATGTTTTCACATTCTCACTCTCTGGTGCTGCTGCAGTTCAGCAACTTCTTCCCCTTCTCCAATATGTTAATCACAGAGGTGTTACCTCAGTCACTAACCGGCCAGGCCTGGGTCAGCTGTGGGTCCATCTCAGAGCTGACTGGCATTAGTCCTGTCAGCTACAGGGGAAGCTTCTGGCAGCTCTTTGTTTAAAGAAGAAACCCATGTAGCCCCCTGCTACCAAAAACTTGACCCGGGCAAGATGCCTACGGAAGGGTCCCCTCCCCCCTCAGAAGTGGCTCAGGTGCCAGGCTCCCCAACAGCCCTTCTCCACAGCGAGTCATCAGGCAGGAGTCTGGAATGGACATGGACATGGACTCCAGGGCTGCTCCTGTGCTGAGAAGACAACGCTCAACGCCGAATCTTCATCTCCCTGTACTTGACAAAGTGAAAGTCTCACACACTTACAAAAGTTTTTATTGCACTTTCTAGAGTTCATTTACAGGAAAATGCAGTAACTGCAAATTCTGGTCTCTCCCCATCTCTGCGGTACAAAGATCTGCAAAGACACATAATTCAGCTAAGGAAGAGATATGCCAGTGGGTGTCTAAACAATTTGTTCAATAGCTCTTTTCTCCTACTGGCTCCTTCCCAAAAGTGTTTACACTAATTCAAGTGAGCACAGCACAGAACCAGCAGGTTTTTAGTATTTTGATTTATCAGAAAAAGGGGCCTGTGTTCGGAAGAACAACTCAGGAGACCAGCCAGCTGCCCCTTCCCATACACCCCCTGAATCATTTGCACTTGAGAGGAAATTCCTGCCTTCTGAAGAGGAACAAGGTTCCACAACTGTATCGTTTAAAAACAAGTCCTTGGTGCCACCTGCAGTCAGGGGAGTCGCTGGAGCCCTGGCTGCATCCCCAGGGTTTAGGCTCTCATTTTGGAAGCACACGTCACCCTCACTGTCCCCTCTGCTCTCAGCCCTGGGCCTCCCACCAGTGTGCCCACAGGTCAGTTGTGAACCCACATCCCACACAATTGGTTTTAAGTTTAAAGATGCAGTTGGTTTCAACCTTTTGTTTGCAGAGGCAGGGATCCACTCCTCGCAGGTGGCAGGCGTCTGGCTGTGAAGGAACTGCTCCAACCTGTAGCTTTCTGTGTCTTCCCTGCTACCCAGCCTTCCCTGTTTCAGCAGCCTGCCCGTGAGCTGCTGCAGCAGAGTGTTTTGGAAGGAAGCCCTGGATCGCTTGCGTGTGGAATGCAGCTTAGTGGGGTTTGTAGGGGTGAAGATAGTGACAGAGGATCTTCTTTCCCTAAAAGACCAGAGTTTCTGGAGAGGTTTCGTCATAGGAGTTGACTGTGAATAAGGAACAAAGTCTTGAGCAGTGACTGAGCTGCATTCCGAGCCACAGCAGGGAGTTACTGGTGTGCTGTGGCCACTGAAGGCAGGAGGGGACACGCATAGCACTGAGCTCAGTTTTGAACTGTTACAGAGGACATCTCCAGGACAAAGCACCAGCTCAGGAGCTGTGACCTTTTCTGTCAAAGTATCTTCCTGAGTTAAAGAATTACATGATTTATTTAAGAATTGCACAGGCTTTGTCACTTCTCTTGCATCAAAGAGATCAGCAGAAGCATCGTAGCTGCCCTCAGGGAAGACACTGTTCCACAGCACCTCTCTCTTGTTAACACTTCTGAAGGTATTTTCTGACCGTTCTGTCAGCGGTTTTAATTCTCTTTTAGATATCTTTGTATTGTTGGGAGTTGCAGGATCACACTCCCATGCCCCTGGGAATGCAAGATCTGTTCTTTGGCTCAGTGTAGAGGAGTTTTCTTTATTTTCCCCATGAACCAAACAGCTCTGGTGTGCAGAATGCACACAGGTGGCTGCCTTGCTCCTCTTTGAACAGGAGGTTTCTCTACGTTCAGCAGTACGCTGCAAACTAATAAAAGACCAAGCTGCCTTTGAAATGTCAGTAGCTGCCTCTTTGGCCTGCCCAAAGCAGCTCTCAGAAACAGATGGCTCTGATGTAACTGGCAAGGACTGTGATAGAAGAGGTAGAGGAGGGTTAGGGATCAAGCAAGATGCTCCATACTCCTTGTCAGCAGAAGATAAAACACTGGAGGAAGACTCACAGTGTGACACCTCACCACTCAGATGATTTGCATTCGACTGAAGACAAGCAAACAGTACATTCTCCCAGCTATCATCCTCTGCTGATGGCAAATGGCTGCCAGAGACAGTGGCTTCAGGCAAGTCACGAGCCCCCAGGGTTTGCCTTAGGGTGTTAAGGTTTCCACCCACCTTGCTGCTTTCAGGAAGGGCCTGTTTGCCTGCATCAGGGCTGGCTGACCACGTGACACTCTCATCATCTTCTATTCTGGCTAAAAATGCATTTAGGCTTTCTGAGAATGGGAGCTCATCCCACAGCACAGAGTCTGTCTGAGCCTCTCCAGCTATGATTAGGTGATTAGATGCTGAGGCATCTCTCTTGTAGAAAGGGGAGCTGTAGGATTTTTCTAAGCAAGAATAACTTCTACTGCTAGTCTTTGGGTAAATATTTTTTATCCCAGATTCCAAGGGATGCTGTAACAACCTGGAACAACCACGTGAACACTCAGTCTTTGAACAGGATACTCTGTCTAACTTGGGAGTTGCTGAGATACTGTCAGTCTGACTTGGCTGTGAACTCAACTCATTACCCTCCTTTTTATCCCCTTCCTTCACAGGAGAGTTGCAAAACTGTGAATCCCAAAGAGTTTGATGGTTGAGGCTTATACTGCCTGACTCTGCAGAGAGAGGCCTCCCCTCTTGCTCATGCTGTTCACTCACCAGCTTTCCCACTTCCAGAGTGGGAAAGTCTTCCGCTGTTACCCAAGCAACAGATGAAGTCAGGCTCAAGGACTGCTGCCAGGACTCCAAAAAGCTTTCTCTGCCACTGGACTGAACAAGACAGGAGCTTCTGCTCAAGCTGGACAAGCTGCTGAGCTCACTGACAGGTTCACTGACAGGTTGACTGATTGGAGCTGAAGATGCAGCAGGGAAGTGTGAGCTGTTATTAGAGCTCCTGAGTTTTGCCGACTGCAGGAGCCGGTGGAAGTAGCTGATGACAGTAACGCCGGTAACAGCAGCGTTTGGCAGGAAGATCTGGCAAGCTGTAAGGCTTTTTGTACTTCTAGTCACTCTGGAACAGTTCTGGAAGATGCTGCTGACAGCAGAATGCCCTCCATCTTCACTTGCACAACCCTGGATGAAAAAGAGGAAAAAAAAGCCCAACTTTTAAGTGTCTTTTAAGTCAGGCTTAAATTTAGGTCTTGCTTTTTGTCAGGATCTGCAGGGAAGAGAATACAAAACAGTCTGTCACACAAAGCTCTATTCCCTGGGAAAGAAGCACTGGCAAGGGCTATAATGAGCATCACAGTGAGAGGCTCTTTGCTTCTTGCAATTATGCGGAGTTTTGGAGCTGGAAAAACAACCAAGAAAGGACTTCACAGAAAATGTTTTCTTCCCTTTAGGGCATTTCAGTGCTTCAGGGCTCCCTCCAGCAGTGGCTGGTTGCCCTCAGCCACTGCTTTATCCAGGAGGCACTGGGCAGTCCTTGAAACGAAGTACCAGACACCTGACTTGGCAGCTCAGCTGTCACAGCCAGCACAGTATTTTCTATGTGCTACCCCTGTGAAAGGGAAATAAGCTACAACCTGTATCTGCTCAGATTTATTTGGAGAGTAGTGTTTCACAGGAACTTCAGCAGCAAAGCTTTGCAGAACTCACATCTGTTTGCAGAGAAATTACAGGTGAACAATGACATTAAAAGCAGATGGAATTATTTAGTGTTTTGAGAGACAGATAAATCCTTTTTCTCCTCCTTATCAAGGTCTGGCAACGTGAGAGGCCAAAAAGCAAACACAGCTGTCTCCAAGTTCAACAGCCCTCCTAATCCCAGAGTCTACCCAAAGGCTGAAGGCTGTGAGCCAAGGACAACACCTTTCTTGGTAAGACTTCTGAAAGTCTGTTATGTTAATTCTGAGTTTTACCTGGGAGGGTGCAGCTGTATGCACAGCTGAGCACAACTACACCAAAATGGCCACAACAAATGCTCTGCCAAGCCATGCTCAGCAGCTCAGGGAGGCTCTTGGGGTGTGGGGTTACTCCTATTTGCAAAGGCATCAGATCTAGAGACCTGGTGATCGGCTCCAGTTAAGTCAAGTGAATCCATCAAGTCCTCCAACTTCTGTGACTTAGAATCATAGAATGGTAGGGTTGGAAGGGACCTTCAGAGATCATCTAGTCCAACCCCTGCAGAAGCAGGTTCACCTAGATCAGGTCACATAGGAACATGTCCATGCGGGTCTTGAAGCTTTCCAAGGAGGGAGACTCCACACCCTCCCTGGGCAGCCTGTGCCAGGGCTCCCTCACCCTCACAGACTTAAGATGCTGTGCATGAGGTAAATCTCAGCTCAGATGCAAACCTCACGGTACTTGTGGGAGAAGAAAAACACCTGCCAGGTAGGATTTAGTTGACAGGCTTCAGAATGTGAATGACTCACACAAGCACCACTTGAAGAGAACTTAGAAGACTGTTTCTATAGAAATAGTATTAAGAACTAAT
The DNA here is from genome assembly GCA_013401255.1 of Urocolius indicus. Classification (NCBI taxonomy): domain Eukaryota; kingdom Metazoa; phylum Chordata; class Aves; order Coliiformes; family Coliidae; genus Urocolius; species Urocolius indicus. The sequence goes on along the minus strand of WBNH01011345.1, from coordinate 20,270 downwards.
ATTTCAAAGCCTGTTAAACACCTAAAAGAGCCACAGATATGTAGCTCCACTTGAAATAAAGCTCAGATAAAGCTCCACTTTATCAACACTTTAAACATGCTCCTAAGCACAGAACTAGCAGAACGCTGCAAGGGAAAGTGTTTCTCCTTCCATTACAGTCACCAGGAGCTCATGCAGCATGGGAAAAGTAGAGCAGTGCTTGCAAAGACAGTCTGGCTCTTGCTTGAACTGTACATGGTATTTTACAGATTCCAAGCTGTTACTGATGTGCACAGGAGCTGGTGCTGCTCAGGCTCTCTGAAAAGCAGCTCTGACAACGTGTCAAGCTGACTACTGGCATTCAGGATGACTTTTGGATTCGATTCATTTAAAATAACACAAGAGTTTGAGGGAACAGGAACAGAATCCTTCTCACACCCTAGCCTGAAATGCTCTCAGATTCCCTGAAGGTGTTGTAAATAATGCTGTGATAACTCAGTCTAATGTTCCCAACAAGCTACAAGCTAATGATTGAGCTCATTATATAAGAGAGTAACATGGACTAAAAGTTACCTTCACTCCAAATATAAATCTTTTTCCAATGAAACAGGTTTCCACTGCTTGAATTAACACTCCTGGAGATGCATCTCTCTCTGTTTCTCCTGACAGCTGATTCAAGTCTCGAATACACCTGGAGTAAAAAACCATAGAAGTATTGGACCAACAGAGGAAACTTTGCACACATTTTTGCTGTAGTATAGGTAGGATATGTGCTGAAGAGAAGACACTGTAGCAGCTTAAACTAAACACAGAACACAAACAGGAAACCATACTTTAGATTGTTTACTTAATCTCTTAGTGAAATAGAAGTAAACAAAGTAAACTCTGAATAGGTGTAAGATACACACAACTTTCAGGTGCTATCTGCAGAAGTGATGATATCTGAATATCCCATCCTAGGAGTTTCTCATATCACAAAGTCTGAAGCTTATAAAGTGGATGGTCAGGCTCTGAGGACTAACAGACTTTCTTAGAAATCCCTCTTTTTTAAAGGAAAATCTGGTCATGTTCAAGAAAAGTCATCAGGTGCACATTACCTTAAAAATAATTCAAACTCTTAAAAAACTCCAGACCCAAAGGCTCTGTCTTTCAGATTCTTCTTCAAAAATCTTGAGGAAAATAAGTATCTCTCAGCCTCTGGGAAAGCCAACTTCTTTAGTAACCTGACATGACACAAAGGAAATCAATCCTCTCAAATAAAGGAGGAAGGATGCAAGGAAGAAGCCCAGCCAACCAAACTGTGAAGCTCACTTAGCAGGTAGCAGCTGCTTTCAACAGATAAGTGGAGGATCTCTTCTGTAGAAGTCATCTGTCTCAAAACTTCAACATTTCAGGAAGAAACATAACTTCAGCATTTGCTCAAGGTGATGGGTACCAAAGAAATGCTGGAAGGGAGCACTTCAGCAGCTTCTTCCTTGGACGTCTTCAAGACCCGCCTGGACATGTTCCTGTGCAACTTGATCTAGGTGGATCTGTTTCTGCAGGGGGTTGGACTAGATGCTCTCTAAAGGTCCCTTCTAACCCCTACCATTCTGTGATTCTATGATCTCCCCACCATCCAATCCCATCTCAACACTTTTAGGCTGAAGAAAAAGCAGCAGCTGTGTAGTCATAAACAATCCATCCCTTACCTGTGCAGATTTGCTGCAGTGACCCCAAAGAAGGGATCTAAACAACTTCCAAACACAGTGATGTCAAACAAGTCACGAGTGTCAGCAACCCTTAGGGACAATCTGTATCTGTAGTGTGCATCTTCAGCCTCACCCCTGCAGCCACATTTTAGACAGTGAAATCTGACAAGAGAGTAAAAGGATAAAAAAGATGGCATACCTGAACTTCTCTTCATCACTGCTGAGGTAAGAACTTACCCACAGCCCATATGACTACTATCATGTATCAAAGATGCCATTGCAAACTAAGATTCCTTCTTATTCTTTTCTTCTTGAGGCATTAATCTCACCATAGGCTCAGCAAGGGGTCTGGACCATGACAGCAACCCTCTAGCTTCTTTTATTGATTTATTAAATGCCAGCCTGTTGTGAAGCCAGAGGTAGACAGCAGGCTTTCAATGACCTCTTGGGGTGTCATTTTGATTTCCCCCTCATTTTTTATGCTGGTTTGGGACTGTTCTTCCTGTAGCTTTGGTATAGTACCTCAATTTATAAAAGATCATCAGGAAATAGCACTGTTATCTCTGATGTCAGCAACTGAAACAGATATTCCTGCTGTGCAAAATCAACTCCTTCCATTTACTGCTGACATTCATTGATTTACTGTTCAAAAGGAAAGCTCATACATTTCTGGACACAGAGTGAGTGGAAAAGTCATACAGGACTCACTGATACACTGCACATACAGAAGAAGAAGAAATTAAAATGACTCAATTTGAAGGGGCTTTCAACCTATGCTTTTCAACTTAGGGACAGTACTGAAGAACTAGACTGCAGAGAATGCACTGGGAAGCTGTTAACACATGTCATTTACCCTTCTGAACCCTCCTTCAGTTCTGCATGGCCCCAGAACTTTTGACCCACAATGACCTCCAAGTTGCCACTGGAATACAAAGAGAACTAAGTAGTGGTAAGTAACATAAATATCTGAAATAGCCACTTATTTGTACAATGGCTGGATTTTCAGCTGGATTTTGTGTTCAGTTAACAGATTCCCAAGGCTTCTGGCAGTTACAGTTAAAGACCCTCACAACAGAACGTACCTCTGAGAGTCCACTATCAGCCTGGAAAAGCATTTCTGACAGGCAGGGTAGATAAAGCAGGAGTTCTGGACAGAAATTACAGAAGCAGCCAAGAGTCTTCTCACACTGTTCATGTGCTCACAGCATCACCTGAAACAAATCAGTTCAAATGCTTCAAAGAGCTCTTGTTTTTTTTTGAGACATTAAGTGCTTTTAGAGGGTTTTTTTTTCTCAATATTTGGAAAGGTGGTCCTCAGGAAACAATGATCTCTGTTTGAAACTGGTAGCCCAACAAGGCAACTTTGATTAACCCTTTAAAAAGGGGGGAAAAAAGAGATGAAGGTATGTAATTAGAAGCAACAGGCTGCCCAGGGAAATGGTGGAGTCGCCATCCCTGGAGGTATTTAAAGGAAATGTAGGTGAATGGTTTAGTGGTGGCCATGGCAGTGCTGGGTTCATGGGTTGGACTCAAGGACCTGAAGGGTCTTTTCCAACCTAAACAATTCAGTGATTCCATGGCTTTGAATCACGAGGATGCTCAGAAGATCTCAACAGAGCTTGCAATTGCAAATATATTCAGGCAATCTGAGCCAAAGGGACAGCTGTACTGTACTGACCATTGATTTCAGCAAAGAGGACACATGGAGCATGACCAATACTGATGAACTAAATGTTTATATAAACAGGAACTCATTTATTTTTACTCAGCATTACTTTCCTGCACAGTTATCTTGCTTTTAATGTTATTATACCGCCCAAAATATTTGCATATTTTAAAGAAACATCCTCTATTTTAGAAAGTTAACTTTTTTCCTCAGGAGATGCCACAAACGTGCAGATAAAAATAGCCCAAAGTACCTCAAATCATCAACTTCCAACTTAAATGACTAAAATGTTTTCTACAGCTCAGTTAAAGGGCACTCAGAATAGGATGTGAATTTCACATCTTCATCCCAGAACTTCCTCAGCAAGGCAAAAAAACAAGGAGATAAAAGTGACTCAAGTATGGCTTTCACATGTTAAAAGCCATTCAATAACCAACAATGACATCTATGATCTTAAAGGTCTTTTCTAACAGTATTGATTCAATACTTCTATGATGTTTTGGTCATAAAAAAGTTCAACTTACAGGCTATCCCTTTGCCCTCAGGGGCAACATTCTCAGCATTCTGGTAAGAACAGAAGCTATGAGTACTAAAGCCATGTGAGTGACTGAACTCACAACTCTGAGTAGTTCAGGGAAAAGAAAACAATTCAGATACCTCAACATTCCCTATGGCAGAAAGGCCAGAAAGCAACAGGTAGGAAGAAGTAAAAGCTTGACTGGAGGACAAACCAAAACAAAACCCCACATATTCAGAATATATTCTAGTCTGGAGGAGACTGAGGGGGGATCTCATGAATATTTACAAATACGGTGGGTGTCAGGAGGTTGGGGCATCCCTTTTTTTTCTACTGTATCTAGCAACAGGACAAGGGGTGATGGGATGAAGCTTTAACACAAAAAGTTCAATTTAAACAAAAGAAAAAACTATTTCACTGTTGAGCTGAGGGAGCCCTGGCACAGGCTGCCCAGGGAGGGTGTGGAGTTTCCTTCCTTGGAGGTCTTCAAGACCTGCCTGGACACGTTCCTGTGTGACCTGATCTAGGTAAACCTGCTTCTGCAGGGGGTTGGGATTAGAAGATCTCTAAAGGTCCCTTCCCACCCTTACCATTCCATAATTCTATGATATATTAAGAGAAGCTCGTTTGACCTAATATATTAAGCAGTGCATGAATTCCAACCGAGGTGTCAGTAAAAAGCATGCGGAAAAGATACCAACATAGGGGGAAGGATTAGTAAAAATCAAACCTGATGCTGTTATTAGCGAGAAGGCAGACTTGGAGCTTCACATTCACATTCTACAGCTCTGTTTCTCGTGGGCAGAAACGCGGGACTTGTTATCCGGACACGTTAAAGACAAAAAAAAGGGACAGTGGAAATACACCTGCTTTACTTTACCTTTCAAACGGAACGAACGGAGCTCAGGATCCATCCCGGGAACCCGACGGCGCCGCAGGTTCCCTCAGCGCCGGGTGTCCTGCAGCGGGCTCAGCAAAGCCCCGAGCGCACCACGGGAGCTGTAACAGTATTCCAGCACCGCACGTCCCTCCGCCTTCCCCCCTCCTCCTCCTCCCAGCAGCCAGCCCGGGCTCGTCCCGCTGCTGCCAACCGACAAAAGCGCGCGCGTGACCCGCCCGCCACGCGGCAGCCAATCGCGAGGCCGCGCTCCGGATAGCGCCCGCCCCCCCTGCACGTGCGGGAGTAACCCCGCCCCTCGGGGGCTGGGTGGCGCGCCGGCGCGCACGCGCGAGCCCGCCTCCCTTCGCCGCTGGGTCCCGCCGCCCGCCCGCCCGCTGCTCCCCGCGGGGCCGGCCCGGGGCAGCTATAAAGGGGAGTGGCGGCGGCTGGTTTCTGCTGTTTCTGGTCATGCTGCGGCTCCTCTTGTGCTTCCTCCTCGTGGGCGCCTCGGGCGCTTTGCCCGTCCCGCATCTCCGGCGCCGCCGTGCCGCCGCGCCGGCAGCCGGGCCGTACGTCACGCGTTACCTCGGGCAGCAGGTAGGAGCCCGCCGCGCCCCGCACAGTCCCCCCTACACCCCGCACACCCCGCACACCCGCCTCGCCTGCGGGAACGGGCTGGTGGGTCGCCGCTCCCCGCTCCCAGCCGAGCGGTGCTGGGGGCGATGCCCAGCCGGGTGCCGGGCCAGCGGGCAGCTGCCGTGGGGAAGCCGCCCGTGCTGCGGGGCTCTTTCACTTCGAGGTTCGCCCCGGCACAGCCGCAGGCAGGGAGCTTCCCTGGGGAATCGGACGACGATTCCTTTTGTCGTGTGTGTCACTGAGCCACCGACAGGACAGTACTATAGCTTTGCAGAGTTGTGGCTGCTGCAGCGCTCCGTGTCTTCGGTGAATGTTCCGCGTCTTTAATAGTTGAGTTGCAACTGTGTAAAGTGACCAGTAGTCTGCTCTGTTGTATCCATCCACACATCCATATCTATCCACCGCATCACATGTTTCTGTTATATCCGATGACAGGACAAGGGGTGATGGAAAGAAGCTGGAACACAAAGTTCCATTTAAACATAAGGAAAAACTTCCCTGCTGTTCAGGTGAGGGAGCCCTGGCACAGCCTGACCGAGGAGGGTGTGGAGCCTCTTTCCTTGGAGGTTTTCAAAACCCACCTAGATGTGTTCCTGTGTGACCTGATCTAGGTGGACCGGCTTTGGCAGGGAGGCTATAATAGATGATCTCTAAAGGTCCCGTCCAACTCTGCTGTTCTGTGATGCTGGCACCAAAGTCTGTGTTCCATGTAGGGAGAGAGGGGCTGGGGACTTTGGTTGCCCCTGATGTGAACTGTAAATAGCTGTTGTTTCAGTTGTGTGTTTGTTTTAAATATGGAACGGGTTTCTTTCCTGTCTGCTTCAACAAGGCTCATTGCAATTTGTTGGCAAAATCCTTAGCGTGTGGAAAGAACGAAGGGCTCTGCACTGTTGGCTACAGGTGCTGGGGTGGTCCTCTTGCAGAAAACTTGCAATTCTGCTTGTTTATAGCTTTTCACAAAAGCAAGCAACAGTTCCTTTCTGCGTGTCAGGGAACAGCTGCTTCTTAACCTCTGCTGTACCTCATTTTTACAGGGGAGGTAATGCTTCTTACTGGGAGCCGTAGTAAGGGAAGAGGATACTTTTACAGTATTCTCTTGGTTTCATTTGAATCAGGTTTGTGGCCTGCATCTGAATTTCAGACTCTGGTTTAATTAGGGATTGATGGGAAGGAGAAAATGTTTAATTCACAGGCATCCTGGATGGTATGTGAACTGACATCTCCCATTTCGACTTTGTAGAAGGCAAAATTAGGATGGAAAGAGCAAAATAGGGAAGATTTGATGGCCTTATTTGAGATTTTGGATTTCTCCATTAACTCTTTTAGTAGTCCTGAAGCTTATTTTGGTAACATGCCACAGATAGCTTCTGCACTGTGTGGCCGGTGTTGGCCCGGATACCCATCCTGTGGCAGTGTTGTAACTCTGAGTATGACACCTACTTGTTCTGGTGCATTGGTTGTTACACAGTGCTGTCAGTGATGGTAATTCTGTGCCATGGTCTGAACCACCCTTTGCCACTATGGTTCTCATCTCCCTCTCTGAGCTGTTGCATCACTTGGTTATTTTCTTCAGCTATTGTCAGAGACAGCCTGCATGCCCTCCAGTTGCCAGCAAAACAACATCAGTGCCATGTACCTGAGGTGTGTGGATTTGGGGAGGTGCATAGATGTTGAGAAGGAAAGTCCCAGTAATATTCTGTTGTAAAGTTGATGCCACATCTCGTTCTCTTCAGACTCTTGCACGTTCCTTCCCCTTTAAGCAAAATCCTGTTTGCTGATAGTGACTGCTGCAGGAAAGAGAAACCATAAACCTTGAAATCTTTGCTTTCCTTGTCCAGAGACTTAATAGATTTGTTGAAGATGGTGAAATATATGTCTATGTTCATGGGTTTTTTTGTATTCATCAAAGATTTGAATACTGCTGTCTGGCACTTGAAGGGGTAGGGTGGTCTAATAAGTGGTCTAATCCCACAGAGGGTATAAGAAGGCTTTTTATCAGTAGCAGCACATGCAGAACTGACAGGGAAACTCTTCAGACCTTAGCGTGCACTGAGTCCTGCTGTCTGGGAATTGGTAACTATGATTGTGAGTGGAAAATGAGTACCACAATTAACAAATTAAATAGGGGTGGTGATACTTGGGACACTGCTCAGGATTGTTAAGTTCAATTATTTACATTACTGTTGCTTATGGCGTGACTCATCTGTTCCATGCTGCTGGGTCTTTCATCTTGGCTACAGTTCCTGTTTTGATTCTTGCTTCTGCTTTTGATGGTTTTCAACATTGCTTGAAACTATTTATACAAAATCCTACAACTTTATAAAAAATGCTTAATAATGTGGCAAAATATTACACTGTCAGAAAGGAAACTTTTCGTGTATGTCAAAAAATATCTTTGAATACAGAGCCTTTAAATATGTAATACTTCCATTGAAAATCCAACCTTGGAAAAACCTGAATAGATTTCTTGCATGCATTCTGTTGCTCAAAAATACCTCTTGAAGATGGTGAACAGTTGATTAATGTTGCATGCTGGAGAAGTGAAGTTCAGAAGCTGAGAGTTTTCACGTGGAATTACAGTCTCTAAATGGAGCCCCTCTTGACATGAAGGCCTAGAGACCCATAGCACTAAACTCATAGGGTTTAGTGTCAGCCTTTACTGAGAAGCAATGGTATTTAAGTCTTCTTTCTCATAAAAATGGAGAAATAACAAGGTCAGAGTTCAGCTCAACAGTTGAACTTCCTCCTGTTTACCATTTAAATATCAGACATCCCTGAAGACAGGGCTGAAGTTTAGAATATGGAGAAACAAGTCAAACAATGCCTGTGTCAGTAACATAAGACCAGTGTATGCCTTTAACAACTCTTTCTTTGGCTTGAGGATGTGATTTCACCCCCCACCCTCATTCAAAAATAACTGATACTTTTCAGCCCTCCACTCCTGCAATGCATGAGTGAAATTACCCAGCATAAAGGTACCTTGTGCTGACCTACATTAATAGATGGCCCTTGAAGAAGAAGCTCTGCAATTACCCACAGCTTCACATCAACAAATTGTATCTATACTGGGGAAGTTGGTGTCCTTTTTAGCTCTTCAGATCTAGTAGTGTGACTTCTGTAGGCAAAACTGTTCTCACTTCTGCTTTGGTAGCTTGCTTGCTAAAAGATTGCTCTGACCTATACAGAGAATGCTGTGTAGGAGGTGTAGGAGCTGCAGAAAGACCACCACTATCTGAATGGCTTCTTTGCAGGCAGCTGTGTCTGTGACCACAGTTCAGATTACTTGGAAGGACATGGTGAGGCATCCAAGAGCCATCTTCTTCTATTTGACCAAGTAGAAATCATCATATAGCATAGCAAGGAGGGTCTGGAACCAGGCAGCTTTTCTGGCCTTTGGCCAGCCTTGTCATTGGCCACCCCTGCATTCCTGTATTACAAAAACCATAGTCTGAGAACTTGTCGTGCTTGAAATGCAGTACTACTGAGAGGATGATGCCTTACATTTTATGATGCTTGACGACTTCTCAATGATCAGCTCTCTTCTTAGAGTGGATGTGATGTCTCTTCACTCAGTTTGATAGTTGACTCCAATCACACTTCAAAAGCCCGTCACTTTGTGAACTGCTATGAATTCATCTAAGAACCAAGGTAACAAGCACAAATTCACTTTTGTTTGGCAAGTTACTGAGTCTGGTCCTTCAGCCACATTGTCTTCTGAAGTAATTCATGTCGATTGTGCCAACGCTTCCAGCAGATGGGTTCTGATTGCATTTAATACCTTCCTAAATTTCACACCCATGTTAGTATTTCATAGCTCAGTAAATTTTTGTGCAAGTCTTTGTGTGCTAAAACACATGTGCGCTTCATGTTGTGTGTACGCAGAGGGAAGCTGTGTTGAAGCTTCAAATTATTGAAGCTTAAAAGCTAATGCAATTTGATCTTTCCTGGGTATGTCAGATGTCTTTACCCTGTTTTGTGTTCCAGACTAAGTTCTGAGGCACAGAAAATCAAAGCCTTTTTTGAAAGTGCAAACATGAAAATGCAAGTTTCAATCTAGAAAAGAGAATTTGAGAAGGACTGCAGAGGAGAAGCTAAGATATGGGTTTTTTTCTTTTTCTCCACAGATGGTTCTTGCTGTTTTACAGAAAGGGACAATTTAGAGGAAACCAGTGAATCTCAGAATTTTCCTGCTCTAACTGAAAATCTTAACTGACTTCAGGTTGCTGTATGAAAGTGCAGGATAAAGGAAAATGCAGTGAAGAGATTAGGTCACTTTTTTTTTTTTATGACAATGCAGTCTTAATTTATCAAGTTAATCCAAACTAAAGGTGCAGTTTTGCTCTTGAATAAATGTTGCATCTGTTGTGCTCACAAGAAGGAAACTGGCAGTTACAGAACACGGTATCTTTACTCCAATTCAGCATTGTTCAGTGTTTGAAACCTTCACTGCTGTGTGTAAATGAGTGTCACTAAAAACATACATGCAGCAGTTATGTATAAGCTCTTTTAATGTTAATGGAGTAATGTTCAACCATGAGCCTAAAATTTGCTTAAGAGTTCATATAGCCATATAATGGCTTGGGTAGGAAGGGAATTTAAAGAACATCTCTTTCCAATCCCCTGCTATGGGCATGAACACCTTCCGCTAGACCAGGCTACTCCAAGCTTCATCCACCCTGACCTTGAACACTTGCAGGGATGGGCCAACCACAACCTTTCTGGGCAGTATGTGTCAGTGGCTCATCCCTCACAAGGAAGAACTTCTTCCTAATATCTGATCTACGTCTACCCTCTTTCAGTTTGAAGCCACTACCTCTTGTCTCATCATTACACACCCGTGTAAAAAGTCCCTCTCTGACTTTCTTGTTGACCCATTTAGGTACTGGAAGGCTGCTTGAAGGTCTTCCTGTAGCCTTCTCTTTTCCAGGCTGAACAACTCCAGCTCTCTCAGCCTGTCTCCAAAGGAGAGATGTTCCAGCTCTCTGATGGTTTTCATGGCTTCCTCTGGACTTGCTCCAACAGATCCATGTCCTTATTTTTAGGAGCCCCAGATTTTGACACAGCACTGCAGGTAGGATCTTACCAGAGAAGAGAGGCAGAATCCTTTCCCCCGACCTGCTGGCCATACTGATATTGATGCAGCCTAGGATATGTTTGGCTTCTGGACTGCAAGCACACATTGATGGCTCATATCCAGCTTTTAATCCACTAACACCCCAAAGTCCTTCTCCTCAGAGCTGCTCTCAATCCTCTTATCACCCAGCCTGTATTTGTGCTTGAAGTTGCTGTGACCCATCTGCAGGACCTTGGCCTTGTTGAACTTGATGTGGTTTGCACAGGCCCATCTTCCAAGATATTAAGATGGATTGAGATTATGACTTTTAATTCTGATTAGCAGCGTTTTCAGCAGCTTACTGTGACTCAGTTGGTGTCTCGGAATAGTAACAGATGTCGGGAATGGTGAAGATGGGTTTGTTTTTTATGTCTGGCACCACTGTACAATAGTGCTTTTAACTGCTGGTGAAGGAAAAAACAAAGTGCTTTTTACAGAGCCCCTTGGTACCAATTAAAAGTTCTGTCAATGGTTAGAGAAGAAGTGATGCTGATGTTTGTCTCTGAGGTGAATTACTTGGCATGTATGTTTTGCTAATCAGGTAGTACAGGAGTCCTTGGCAGCTTTTACTCTGTGATTTCATAGTGTGATTTAAAAGGGGAGCTGTAAGCTATAAACCAGGTCCATAAGCAGAAACAATAGCTCTTACTCAGTGGACAGGAAACAAGGGAAGTACTTGTTAAAGCTTGTCAGTGCATTTTTATATTTATGCACTACTTATCTGTGGGTCACAATGCAGACATCAGCTTCTCCAATTAAGCAGGAAACATTTAATTTCCTCACTACTTGCAGCCTCTTCCTTCAAGCGAGCAGTTAATAGTAGAGACTACAAAAAGCATCAGTTGTCACTGTACTCCGAAAATAAGGATTTTGTTCTCACTGGCTTTAATCTCTAAAAGCTGTAATAGGCCACTGACAGATTTCTGATAGACTGTCTTGATTATCGTTTAGTCCTTTAGACTTTCTATAAACAGAACTGCATGTGACTGAAGTAGCAGGTTATTTACAAGCTGGACATGCATGACAAGTCCTGTTAAATTCCTTGAAGATATTTTGACTTGTACCAGTGGCCCATGAGCTTCTAGTAGTTGAATCAAAGTCTTAGATGTGAATTCCTTGCTTTTATGGGGGATAGAGCCAGGACTGGGTGGGGAGGAAACTGAAGTTGAAAGTGGGATTTGATGCTACTGTGATCTGTGTTGATTTCATCTGACTTTGAGGAGACTAAGACCAGCCAACAGCATAGAAAGTTGTAGTAGTCTGTGTAGATAACGTGTAACAGTATGTCAAATTGGTGAGAGACTAGAGGTCACGTAATTCTTTGGGTTTTGAGAATTTAAAATGAAGTACATACCTTAATTTTCTTTTTCATGCATTCTGGAGTATTTAGATCTTGTATCTGCAGAGAGAGACCTGGGAGTCCTGATTGATAATAAAGTAAACATGAGCCAGCAATGTGCCTTCGTGGCCAGGAAGGCCAATGGCATCCTGGGATGCATCAAGAAGAGTGTGGCCAGCAGGTCAAGGGAGGTTCTTCTCCCCCTCTACTCTGCCCTAGTGAGGCCTCATCTGTAGTACTGTGTCCAGTTCTGGGCCCCTCAGCTTAAGAGTGGAGGGCCACCAAGATGATGACTGGAGCATCTTTCATATGAGGAAAGGCTGCGGGAACTGGGGCTATTTAGTCTAGAGGAGACTGAAGGGGGAGCTCATTAATATTTACAAATATCTAAATGATGGGTGTCAGGAGGTTGGCACATCCCTTTTTTTTCTATAGTAGCTAGCAACAGGACAAGGGGTAATGGGTTGAAGCTGGAACACAAAGTTCCACTTAAATATAAGGAGAAAACTATTTCACTATGAGGGTGAGGGAGCCCTGGCACAGGCTGCCCAGAGGGGTTGTGGAGTCTCCTTCCTTGAAGGTCTTCAAGACCCATCTGGACATGTTCCTATGTGACCTGATCTAGGTGAACCTGCTTCTGCAGGGGAACTAGATGATCTCTAAAGATCCCTTAAAGATCCCTTCCAACCCCTACCATTCTATGATCAAAAGCAGTGAGACTTTTAAGAACTGTAATGGGAAAGAGCAGGCTGTACTCAGTTGCTTTCCACATATTTGCAGAATGGTTCACTTCTTTGTTTTGCAGGCATGTGAATTCAGAGAATTAAGTCTGGATAGAAGGATGGGAATTGCATTTCCTTTAAGCACAGTCAATAGATACTGTCCTCCTTGCCTATGGTGGAGGGAGGATAGTTTGATTTTCTTACCTCTCTCCTGTACTTCAATTCAGCCCTAGCATGCAGGGAGTATTTTCTGATAGTCAGCACTGTCATAGTGCTTCTGCTAAGTGGCATTCATACCATCATTTGTGCTGTGGTGTGGTTGGTCTTCTGTAAACACATCTAGTGAGCAAAGAACAAAACTTCTGATCCTTTTGGGCTGTTTGATTCTGTCTTCACATTGACAGAAAAAGCTTTTTTTCCATTATTCACTCCTACAGCCAAGATACAAAGTTTACGTACAAGCTTTCCCTTGTGTCAGGCTTAAAGTGGAGTGATAAGGTGAAGATTCATCATCTGGAAAAGGTGTTTGTAGAGTAAGATCCAAGAAGTGTGTGTGTGTGCTGGTGAGTAGAGAGTTCACTGCAACATCTGCCTGCTTGGGATGTGAGTATGCAGAGAGCTGTGATACTGTGCTAGTCTCCTTCTGACTGCTGGTGTGGACGCGCTTGGTGGTGCATCTCCTTTCATTCCTAGTTAGTTCTGCTCTCAAAGGGAGTAAGTTTTCCTGCATTGTGAGGCAAAAAAACCTTAAGAAACATCCACAAAGGGACTTAGTGTGGAAAAAAAAAATCAGACAGAAGTAGGCTTAGGTGGGTTTCCATGCAGGAACTTTCTTTCAAGACAGCAGGAACAGAAAGTGATGGGCATCAGACCCTTTGCCTTCATCAGCGCTTGGACTGAGGCCAAACTGAACTACAGGAAATGATTGGAAGAAAAATAGTGTTAGTGGGTGAAAGCAAAACCTCTGATTTATGCCTTAGAAGCAGCAGCTTGCTTTCCCCTACTCTGTGACTCCCTGAAAGTGGGGTCTTCCACAGAAGCTATTCAGAACACACGCTCCTCTGGAAATGCTGTCTCTTCTCTGATGTTTCCTATACGGTGATAAATGCTTGCACCTATAAGGGTACAGCTTGCAGTCGTGTAAGCCACTGCTACCATGCAGCAATGTAAAGTTCCCTTGACCCCTAAGCAGGAGCTTGTCCCACAAGGTGGTGGAAAATAGCTTTTAGCAGCATCTGTGGAATTGTTCTGAGTCTATTCTGAATAACAAAATGTTCTTGCCTGTTTTTGGGTGGAAAAACAAGAAAAGAAATGAAAATCGAAAATAAAATTGTTTTGGATAAAAATCTGAGAGCCCCTGTTTAGATGAGAACAGTTGCTTTGCTATGAGATAAAAGCTTCTGTGGTCCATTTCAATTCTGGATGCTGACTGCACTGGTAAAAAGAGCCATCACTTATCTTTTCTTAATGGTTGTGATGTTTCTGTTGTCAGGTAGACCAATCTGCAGAAAAACTTTCCACCTGCAGGGAGTCATGGATGTTATTGCCCTAAATGTTGCAGGCCTCCCTATCAGCCTGTCTACTAACATCTCGGGGCTCTGCAAGCAGGCAATTCTTCAGTGGTCAGATACGTTATATGCTTGCCAAAGCAGCAGTTGCTGTGTGGGTTTTTTGCTGTTGCATAAGGACTGTGTGACAAATTGCTGCTTTGATGCTTTGTATTCTGCAATTTTCTTGCCTCCCTCTTAGATGCTCATCAGAATTGGTGGCTATGAAATCACAGCAGCATGTGTAAAATCCCTAGTACTGGACATTGTGGGCATTCAATGCCTTTTAATACAACTAATGGTCATCCCTGCAGTGAGCTTTTGCCATTTTGCCTGTGCTTTACCTAATTAGAAGACTCACAGAATCACGGAGTCTTAAGAGTTGGAAGGGACCTCGAAAGATCATCTAGTCCACTCCCCTGACACAGCAGGACCTCCTAGAGTAGGGCACACAGGAACTCCTCCAGGTGGGTTTGGAATGTCTCCAGAGGAGACTCCACAACCCATCTGGGCAGCTTGTTCCAGTGCTCCCTCACCCTCACAGTGAAGAAATTCTTCCTCATATTTCTTTGGAACCTCTTATGTTCCAGCTTGTGCCTATTGCCCCTTGTCCTATCATTGGACATTGCTGAGAACATACTGGCTCCATCCTCCTGACACCCACCTTTTATGTATGTGTAAACATTAATGAGGTCAGCCCTCAGTCTCCTCAAAGCTAAAGAGCCCCAGGTCCCTCAGCCTTTCATCATAAGGTAAATGTTCCACTCTCTTCATCATCTTTGTGGCCCTGTGCTGAACTCTCTCCAGCATCTCCCTGTCCTTCTCGAACTGAGAAAAGATGCAGCGATGATGGGACAGTTTACCTCTTTGCTTTCCCTATGTCTGTTTATTCTTCTTTGGCTCCCTTGTCCTGTGTGAAATTAGCTGTAGAAAATAAACCAAACAATACTGATTGAACAAAGACTGGGAGAAAATAGAACACAGCAAATGTTGTTGTAGCTCTGAAAATCTGGTAAGTCAAACAGTTGCAACTTGAGTTGAACTTCTACAAATATTTGCCAAATATTTGGGGGAGGGGTAGAGATGTTTTAAAGGTTTAATTTGGTTTAAAGGTTTAATTTGGCTTAATTAGCTGTTAGCTTGAATTGGAAATGCTTTTCTTACCCATGTCTTTTCCCCAGTCTTTTCCTGAAGCAACTTTTGATCTTCTCTGATCAAAACAGTTTTCATTTAAACTTTTTAAAAACACAAGATTCTTTTGTTTAAACAATTCATCCTACTCAAAACTTTAAGACACTATCAGCAAAGCTGGAATGTTTTCATACTTCTTAATCTGTGACATACAGAAGCTTCATGTCCAATATTTTCCTCTCCTCTGAAGTTCATCCTCCCAATGTGATGGAGCTGTAATTCAGTCTGGAAGGCAGACAGGAAAAAAAGTACAAGCCTTTCCTTGTTAAGGGTCTGAGAGACCTTTCACAAGGATAATGCTGGTGTAGTGCATCTTCTTTGTCCTTTCTTTAGCCTTCTGAAATAAAGTGCTTTGGGTAATACAGCTCTACCCTGGCTGTTCCTTACCCTTTGCCCCATCCCTTATCCTGAGGAAGAATTTCACCAGGATAATAATGTCTTGAGCATCAGTGTCATGAACATTTGATGTGTTTATTGCTACAGTAGTTTGTTATAAATGTAGGTAGCTGATTGATTCTCAGCAGCACAAGCCTCCAGTGCTTAGGAAAGAACAAAGCAGGGAATAGAGAGAGTAGTTAAGGAGTGGCAGCAGTAAAGCTCATAAAAGTGATTCCTGCTTTGGTCACCCATTCTCTCCCTTGTGCTGCGGCTTTGCAGCCCTCAAGTCTGGGGAAGAAAATGTTGGGAGGGCCTGTGAGATGTCTCAAGACTGTCCTTCCAGTTGGAGGAGTTTGAACCAGGAATTAATTGCATCTTCACTGTGATTGCTAAAGGAGTTGACACCAAAGTAATTAAAATCTAAATGTGTTTATGGACTTCATTTTACATAGTAAGCAGAATCTGGAGTTTCAGTTGCAGCACAAAACTACTGATGATTTGTGGAAGTTGAAGCAAATTTGTTTAAATTTCCAACATAAAAATAACATTTTTATCATAGTGTTTGGGAACTGTTTGTTTTTAACAAGGGCTGGCCTGAGTAGCCTGGCACTTTCCTACAGCATATCCTGTACTTGTTTAAACACTTCTTGGTCTTTTCAAGTGTCTTGTCCAATTGCTGTGAATCAGGACAGGGGTAGAGTTCCTGTCTGAGGCTTTTCTTGTCAGTACTTTTTAATCACTGATGTGACAAATGAGTCTAAAATCAAACTTCCTTCAACAGTTACAATCTCCAAAACTTGGGAGACGTGGTTTCTGCGGCATAAAAGAAGCTTCAGTAGAACACAAAGCATAATTCTAGTCAAAGGCCACTGTATTCACAGGGACATAGTCACAATGGAAGAAATCCCTTCATTACCAAGATCTTAAGCCTGCATTTGTTTTGAGGAGCATGTTTGGTTGAAAGCTAAAGGAAATATTGGTAAGAGTTGCTCTAGACCATCACTAGTAGAGTAGAAGTTGGATTCCATTAATGGGCAAAAAGCATGTATGCTGTTTTGTCTGTGTCTTGTTAAATGTGACAGATGAATGAAATAAAACTAAATCTAGTGAGCCAAACCTTTGAGTTGAGGAGTGTGGAAGGTTACAGTGACATAGAGTTCACCTCTTCCAATTTTCTGATCACTTACGGTAGGACTTCCAAGCTAGTTGATTAACACAGCCTGATGCAAGAAGATGCAGTTTACATCTCTCTGCTCTTCCACAGAGCATCAAATGATGATGCATTCCAACTGACTGGTGCCAGTCTTAAGTCTCTGCTGTCCCTTGCACAAGTATCAGCCTAAAAAGCAAGGAAACTCTTCATTCCTTGCATTTAAAATGGAGATGGTAAAGCAAAGCTAACCTTGATTTTTTTTTTTTTTTTCTTGTCTAGATAAGCAGGGACGAACTGAGAGAATCTTACCAGCTGTCAGCAAGATGATATGTCAGTCCTGGCAGTCTCTGGTACACACAAATGTGCAACAGGAGGAAACAAAGCAACAAAAATAGTATTAAAGAGGGAGAGTTTTTTAAAAACTGGTTTCTATTTAGCTGTCATTCCTGGTTCTGTCTCCCCTGCTATGAAGACATAAATACTTCCTGAGCTTGTGTATTTTTTTAGTAGCACTCTGTTGCTGTATTGTTTTTTAAAAGCTTGAATATTTGGTTATATGTAGTAGTACTTGTAACATTTGGACTGCCCTGGTATATGATAGTGTACAAAGATGATAAGGCAGTCCCTACCCTCAAGAACTGGCAAAGTAAATGGAGGAAGCAAAGATTGTAAGAGGAAACAAAACTAAGAGGGGCAGCTAACTGGACTGGAGTCTCACAGCCTGTCAGGAGTAAAAGCAGGAATAGAAACACATGGGTGAAATCCCAAAGAGGCCAGTGCCCATGCTGCTGTTCACACAGGAGGATATCCTCAGGCTGTCTTGTATCTTCCTGTCCTGGGGAAATCATTCAGACAGGATGAGTACTCTAAACTTAAACTCCGTGAACTTGTGGAAGGTGGAGCACGACTCTTAAAATCCTTTGGCTTCTCACCAATAAATAACTGCCTTGATTTCATATGGAATATCAAGTTTGGCAAAATAAAGCTGTTGCGCAGAGGATCAAAATTCAAGGCATGACAGAAAGGCTTTCAGACACTCACAATCCTGCCAGAAACTCAAAACCGTAAAACCATCAGGTACTGATTTACCACCTCAAATGACATGAAATGCTTTTGGTTACAAGCTACCCTGTGAGTCAGAGTCCTTTTTTTGGTACAGGCTTGGGTTTACTGTCCTGTCTCTCTAATCACTACTGACCTTAAGGTGCTGTTGAGAAGGAAGTGGGTTTTAGCCCACATGTCTTTTTGTCTTTGTACTTTACTCATTGCTACAGTTCCTGAATACTTCCAGGAGTACATTAAGCAAACTAACATCTGTACAATAACTACATAAGCAACATCTGTTGTGCCTTTTTTGTCCCTTCCCCAGAGGACACATGTGGCAGAGTGGCTTGTTTGGTTTTTAAATGGACTTCCAAGCCCACAGAAAGCACATTAAAAATACCTACCCTGAGAAGTCATCTTTGAGAGCTCAACAAAAGCACGTGAGAAGTGCACATAAAAGCTACAGCCAAATGTCATATATTTCAAGTGGAAGGCAGTGAGGTGGGGGGTTTGCCTCCCCCTTCCAATGTTTCTCCAGTGAACCAGTCTGGAGAAGGCTACTTGTCCTGAGCCAATGATCTGCACTTGACTGCAGAAAGTTTGAGCTAAAAGATCCAAAGCTGCTGATTTTAGCCTTCAGCCAGGAGCTCCCATCATGTTCTTAAGCAGAGTGTCTCGTGCTGCCTACTGCCATTGTTAATCAGACTCGGTGAGTGCTTTGGGCAGGGGATGCAGTCTTCCTTTTGGAGTTGGCTGCCTCTTCAGCACTGCTGTGTGTATGTTTGTATTTTTCCCAAATGCTTTGTGAGTCCTTGGAAAACAGAAGATTAATCCTTTTTCATTTTTAATCAAACAAGGTTCATGAAGTTTTTTGTACGTGGAACTGAAATTTTGGTGTTTGCTTTCTTTGCCTCTCCAGTTTCCTAACCAGCCTAATTCAGCTGACAGAAGTTTCCCTTAAGATTTTGCTATTCCTTTTTCTGTTTTCATCCTTCCTTTTATCAATATCAGAATGATTGTGTCAGTGTTTTATGTACATCCTACTTTAATTTGTAAAACACTACTCTTGTATTGCTGATGCTGACTGTATTCCTATTTCTAATCAACCTTGTAAGGTAGTCCTGTTTACAGAACTTAAAACTCTAGGCTGTGTAACTGGTTTGGATTATTCCAGAACAGTTTAGTTTTAGAGGGCAACTCCAACCTCTGACTGAAAATAGGGCCAATTTTCAAGTTATATGAGGTTGGTTTTACCAAGGGGAAGTCAAGTTTGACCAACCTGATAGCCTTTTATGAAGATGTAACCAGGTGGATAGATGGTGGTAGTGCAGTGGATGTGGTTTATCTTGATTTGTCAAGAACNAGCCTGAGTCCCTCACAGGATCACAAGTCCTGACAGCAAACCTGCTCTGGCCTGGGCTCCTCTCTCCCCATGGGCTCCCAGGTCCTGCCAGGAACTTACTCCAACATGGGCTTCCCACAGAGTCACAGCCTCCTTCAGGCATCCACCCACTCCAGCGTGGGCTCCTCCACAGGCTGCGAGTGGGTCTCTGCTCCCTGGTGGCCTCCATGGACTGCAGGGGCACAGCTGCCTCACCATGGTCCTCACCACAGGTCACAAGGGAGTCTTTCTTTCCTCATCTCCCTCCTTCTGCACTGACCTTGGTGTCTGCAGAGATGTTTTCACATTCTCAGTCTCTGGTGCTGCTGCAGTTTAGCAACAGCCCAGCAACTTCTTCCCCTTCTCCAATACGTTATTCACAGACGTGTTACCTCAGTCACTAATTGGCCAGGCCTGGGTCAGCTGTGGGTCTATCTTAGAATTGACTGGCATTGGCTCTATCAGCTTACAGGGGAAGCTTCTGGCAGATTTTTGTTTAAGGAGCCACCCCTGTAGTCCACCCTGCTACCAAAAACTTGGCTCAGACAAAACCAGTACAATGAGTTCTTGTGTGACCTGCTCTAGGTGGCCTTGCTCTGGCAGATAATCTTTCCAGGTGCCTTCCAGCTCCTGTGAGTCTGTGATTCTTATGCTCAGGACCTTGTGCTGATATCCCATCAATAACTATAATCATGAAAACTGTAATGAGAAAAACTTTACAAATGCCAGTATACGTTTGTCGTTATTACTTTTAACCAACAGTTATAAGTGTTTAACAAACCATCTGGGTGATTTGAGTTGTATATCTTACACAGTTTGTAGGGTTTAATTAGTTTTTTTGCATACTTGTTCTATGTAGAATGGGGAAAGAGTGCTGAGACAGCAGCTCCCATGCACAGCCATGTGTGTTCCTGCAGTGCAGTTTGGCTGCACGGCAGCTCCATCTACTGTTCCATCTGTGTCCAAACCTTTCCTTTCACAGTTTTATACTGATTTTTGTGCTGCTTCTCTCTGACTTCATAGAATCACAGAA
>WBNH01011344.1:282984-301189 GCA_013401255.1 Urocolius indicus | reverse complement strand
CCGGAAGTCGCCGGCAACAATTCAGAAATAAATTTATTCCTTTCTTTTTAAATCAATTAATTTTTTTTTTGTATAGGTATTATGTGTGCTAGGAAGTACTTTGAGATATGATGTGTTGAGTTTAAGAGAAAAATATAAACAACAAAATATTGGCTTTGCAAGACAGTCCTAGATTGATATTTGCCAAGCCCAAAATGTAAGGAAAAGAGAATAGGTCAGGGAGTCAAAGAGTAATGAGCCCATGGGCATACATATGCCTCTTGAGGTATATTTGATCATAGAATTATAGAATCATAGAATGGTAGGGGTTGGAAGGGACCTTCAGAGATCATCTAGTCCAATCCTCCTGCAGAAGCAGGTTCACCTAGATCAGGACACACAGGAATGTGTCCAGGTGGGTTTTGAAGACCTCCAAAGAGGGAGACTCCACAACCTCCCTGAACAGCCTGTGCCAGGGCTCCCTCACCCTCACAGTGAAAAAGTTTTTTCTTATGTTTAAATGTAACTTTTTTGTGTTCCAGCTTCATCCCATTACCCCTTGTCCTGTTGCTAGATACAATAGAAAAAAAAAAGGATGTCCCAATCTCCTAACATCCGCCAGTTATATACTTATAAATATTAATGAGATTCCCCTCTCAGTCTTCTCTTCTCTAGACTAAACAGCCCCAGTTCCTGCAGCTTTCCTCATAACGAAGATGTTCCAAACCCCTGATCATCTTGTGACACTGCGCTGGAGTCTCTCCAGAAGCTCCCTGTCCCTCTTGAGTTGTGGAGCCCAGAACTGGACACAGGACTCCAGATGAGACCTCATCAAGGCAGAGTAGAGGGGGAGCAGCACCTCTCTTGACATGCTGGACACACTCTTCTCAATGCATTCCAGGATGCCAATGACCTTCTTGGCCACGAGGGCACATTGTTGGCCCATGTTCAGTTTATTATTAATCAGGTCTCCCAGGTCTCTCTCTGCAGAGCTGCTCTCCAGCCTGTACTGGTGCATGAGGTTGTTCCTTCCCAGAAGCAGGACTCTGCACTTGTCTTTGTTGAACCTCATGAAGTTCCTCTCTGCACAACTCTTAAGCCAGTAAAGATCCTGCTGAATGGCAGCACAGCCTTCTGGGGAATCAGACAGTCCCCTCAGTTTGATGTCATCAGTGAACCTGCTGAGGGTAGGGTACACTTTGTCTCCTCATCCAGGTCATTGATGAAGAGGTGGAACAAGACTGGCCTCAAAACTGATCGCTATGGAACTCTACTGGCCACAGGCCTCCAACTTCATTCTGTGTCATTGATCACCATCCTCTGGGCTCTGTCATTCAGCCAGCTCTCAATCAACCTCACTGTCCATTCATCTAAGCCACACTGCCTGAGCTTTCTGATGAGGATATTATTGGGAGACGGTATCAAAAACCTTGCTGAAGTCAAGGTAGATGACATCCACTGCTCTCCCCTCATCTAGCTAGCCAGTTATGCCCTCGTAGAAGGCTATCAGGTTGGTCAAACAAGATTTCCCCTTGGTGAATCCATGTTAGCTGCCCCTGATAATCATCTTTTCTTTCATGTGTTTTGAGATGGCATCTAGGATGAGTTGTTCTATCACCTTTTCAGGAAGGTGAGGCTGACTGGCATGTAGTTTCACTGGTCATCCTTCTTGCCCTTTTTGAAGACTGGAGTGACACTGGTCTTTCTCCAGCCCTCATGCACTTCGCCTGTCCTCCACGATCGTTCAAAAATCATGGATAGTGGCTTAGAAACCACATTAGCCAGCTCCCTCAGCACTCTCAGATGCATCCCATCAGGATCCATTGACTGATGAGTGTTAAGCTTGGCCAGAAGTCTTTAACCGCTTCCTTTTACACCAAGAGCAACTCCTCTTTTGTCCAGACCATCCTACTATCCTTGCTGAATCGGGCTTCCTGAGGGCTGGCCTTGGCTGTAAAGACTGAAGTAAAGAAAAAACTCAATAGTTCTGCCTTCTCTGCATCCTCTGTCACTAGGGTACCCTCTGTGTTCAGCGGTGGGCCCATGTTCCCCCTAATCTTTCTTTTGCTGCTGATGTACCTGAAAATACCCTCCTTATTTCCCTTAACTTTCCTGACTAGATTTAATTTGAAAAGGGCTTTAGCCTTCCTGATTGCACCCCAACATGCTCTGGCAATGTTCCTATACTCTTCCCAAGAAGTCAGCCCGTTTCCACCTCTCATAGATGGCTGCTTTCTCCCTGAGTTGTCCCACCAGATCTTTGCTCATCCATGGAGGCCTTCTGCCTGTTTTTCCTGCTTTCCTACATGTGGAGACACACTGATCCTGGGCTTGGAGGAAGTGGCACTTCAATCATTTAATCATTTGAAGATCAATCTTTTGATGTCTATGCATGTTTAGCAAATGCCTTTGGAGCTCATTCTGACAGTCTGATTTTAATCTTATTCTCATCTATTTAACACCATGATCTGATGTTTGACATAGGCTGTGTCTGTACTAGCAAAATAAACAATGCCAGAGAATGTTCTTAGTCATTAGAAATGATCTTCTATTCAATTAAATTGTTAGGGTGATCTATAGCATATTTTTGGCTTTGGCAGCTAGTGCTATCACAAGCCATCCCTGGACAATATTAGGGAATTGATGCAGGCCAAAGATTGTTATTGATAAGCAGTTTACATGTGGCCACCATCTGTTTGCAGAGTTAGAAAGCTTGATGTTATGTATGTAGATATTTCTGTTCCAGCTCACCTCTGTGCTGGAGAACAGTCCCAAGCATATTGACAAATTTAATAGAATTAATAAACAAAGTAACTGGAGTACCATTCAGTGTCTCAAGACAATGGACAACTTGTATTCTTTAGTAACTTTGTGAGGTCCAAGAAATTGCCTTCATTGTTCACTTTGTAACCTGACTTTCTGTGAAATTATATTTATATAGTCAAATGCAAGCAAAAAACATGAGGAAGATGCTTTTCCTTAGCTGTTCTCATATTAGGATTTTAGCATCTTCTAAGTAAAAAATCTTAAATTGTCAGAATTCAAAGCTGCAAGATTGTCTTTGTGGAGAACTGCTGGCAGACACAAATCACAGTACACAACTGTATTGTAGCTCATTAATAAGTTTATTTTTACTGTAGTTACTTAAAGCTATCAAAAAAGCTTTGCTGTGGATTGTAGTCACATTCTTAATATGGAATCTCTCTTCTGTACTTGAACTTCAAAGAAAGATCTCACCCAGTTTTTAGAATTTTTTAGTATTTATTTTAACGTGAAAGATATCACTTGTTTGTTATACATGTAACAACATAACGGTTCTTATCAACCCTTTCTAATCATAAATGGGAGTATTCTTTCTTATTAGTGTAATAAATATGACAGAAAGTCTTTCCTATTGCAAAGTAAATGTTTCTTCATTTAAAAAGTGTTACAGGCTTTGAGATGGAAATAGTCCAAAGAGTTACTAGGACTATCCTACTCCTGGTGTTTCCTACATTTCATCTTGTTAAGGGAATTCCTGGCCATCTACACATAGAAGCTCATAGACATAGAAGTCCAGAAAACACAACTCTGTTACATTTTGAATAAGTAAGGAGTAGAATTTGGTTTGGGATTTTGTTGTTGTTTTTTTTTTTTTAAATATGACCCTTTTCTTTACAGGACATCTGTCTCCATGGTTTTAATGAATGATACATACTCTAAAAATCTTCTGAAATGTCAGAGATCATGTAATCCTCCTTACTCTTGCAGGCAACCAGGATTACATTTGTATTAAATTTAGCTACATGAAAACCAGTTAAAATATAGAATAGTAAGGACTTTAGCAAGCTATGTCTTAAATCACCAGGCTTTTACTGCAGTTTAAAAAAATTTTTGAAATTTTAACAGAAGATGTTTCATGGAAAAGATCATTTTTCCACAGAGTAGAGACTGGGATATAACCACCTGTTTAGTTAGTGTACTTTTCTCACTATCATAGGTTTTAAAGCATAGCTACAGATGTGAATATTGCTTCCTTTCCTGTTCATATAAAATACTTTTTATTTTGGAGAAGTATGAAGAACATAGAGTTTTCACAGGAGCCTGAGACAAACAAACAGATCATCAAGATACAGATCAGCAAAAATACTGATTAGTACATTAGGCATCCTAGATGTTGCTGCAGTAAGTTTAAGAGATCAAAGAATTATCTCGATGTCTTTGAAATGTGTGCAGTGTTACAGCTGATTGATTGGCTTCCCAAATGGGACATAGGAAAGATATGACGTAGATTCCTTTATCAGTTAGCCGATTCCAATTCTATTCCTAAAAATTAAACCCAAACTCATTAAACTGCAGTTCAAGTTGTAAAAGTGTCAGTAAGAAAAACTCTCTGGGGATCCATGTTCAGTCTTTCAGCTATGTCACAGGAGATCTGTTCCCTTTTTCCTAATTGCTAGTTCTGCTGAACATCCCACTGAGATTTGAAAATCAAGCTCTTTCTATTCACCATCACCAGAAATACAGAAATCATGCACCCAGAAAGTACTTAAGCTAGCATGATTGGGAGAGGAGCCTGTATATTTTACCAGTGTGGATTCTTACTAACAAAAATGGTTGCTGTTCAGACTTACTCAGCAATAAAAATTGCAGTATTGGTTACCTTAATATATAAATATGCTTGGAAATTGTCTTCATTAAAACTCTGTCAATTGCAAAATTATCACAGACTAGAGTCTAGCCTCCAGTGTAATTTACAGAGTACTTAGGTTTTCATTCAGAGGTTATTTACATAGTTGGGAAACAGATCTATAAGCTACCATTAACAAACTAAACTGATAAATCCATACAGTGTATCACAGTACTTTGCAGATGTCCCTGTCACTTTAATAGAGTCATAGAACAGTATCGTAGAATCATAGAATTGTAGAATCATTTCAGCTGGAAGAGACCTTTAAAATCATTGAGTCCAGCCTTTGTCCCAGCCCTATGAACCACTAGACTATTTCCCTAAGTGCAAGATTCAACCGTCTCTTAAATACCTCCAGGGACGGTGACTCTACTACCTCCCTGGGCAGCCCGTTCCAATGCCTGACAACCATATCAGGAAAGAAATTCCTCCTTATATCCAGCCTGAACCTCCCCTGCTGCAACTTGAGGCCATTTCCTCTTGTTTTATTGCTTGTCACCAGGGAGAACAGACTGACTCCTGTCTCACTACAACTTCCTTTCAGGTAGCTGTAGAGAGCAATAAAGTTTCCCCTGAGCCTTCTTTTCTGCAGGCTAACCAGCCCCAGATCCCTCAGTCGTTCCTTATATGAGACATGCTCCAAATCCTTTACTAGCTTGGTAGCCTGTCTCTGGATCCTCTCCAGTACTTCAATGTCCTTGTAGTGAGGGCCCCAAAACTGGACACAGTATTCAAGGTGCAGCCTCACCAAAGTCGAGCACATGGGAATGATCACCCCCCTGCTCCTGCTGACAACACTGTTCCTGATACAGGCCAGGATGCCCTTGGCCTTCTTGGCCACATGGACACACTGCTGGCTCCTGTTCAGCAGCTGTCAACCAACATTCCCAGGTCCCTCTCTGCCTGGCAGCTTTCCAGCCACTCCTCCCCAAGCCTGTAGAGCTGCTGGGGGTTGTTGTGGTCCAAGTGCAGACCCAGCACTTGGCCTTACTGAAATTCATGGCATTGGCTTTGGCCCAGCCATCCAGCCTATCTAGATCCCTCTGTAGAGCTTCCCTATCCTCAAGCAGATCAACACTTCCACCCAGCTTGATGACATCTGCAAACTTACTCAGGGTGCACTCTGTCTCCTCATCCAGATCATTAATAACAGGACTGGCACCAGTACTGAGCCCTGGGGGACACCATTCATGACTGGCTGCCAACTGAATTTAACTCTTTTGACCACAACTCATTGGACCTAACCATCTAACCAGTTTTTCACCCAGGAAAATGTATGCCCATCCAAGCCAAGAACAGTCAATTTCCGTAAGAGAATGCTGTGGGAAACAGTGTCAAATGCCTTACTAAAGTCAAGGTAGACAACATCCACACCCTTTCTTTCATCTAAAGAATGAAGCAGATCACCTTTTCATAGAAGGAGATAAGTTTTGTTAAACAGGATGTGCCCTTCATAAACTTATGCTAACTGGACCTGATCATCTGGCTGATAACTGTATAATATTATAATAACAGAGTCTGCCATGCTCTTAACCCTCTCTGTGTTTGCTCTTTCCTCTTTCCCAACCTCACAAAACAGTTACTATTCAAAAACCAGCCATAAAAGCAGCAAACCTACCTTCTCTTGACTCTGAAAAGTGGCACCATTGTATCTGTGTTGTTCTGACAGTTAGGTGCTCTAGACAATTGATTATTTTGCTTACAGTTTTATGAGAATGTTAATAAGCTCTGATGAGTTGGCACCAGAGGAGGTTTTAGAGAACCAACTTTGGTGTCATTTGCACTGTCCTGTCTGACACTTTAGGTTAATTAAGCACAAACTCTGTACATATGCTCAAGCAGAATGTACTTATGCTATGACAGAAAGAAAGACTTCAGAACAATTTATTTCCATTCCTGTGTTATAGTGAGAAACTAATAAGAAGCAGCTGTGCAAAAAGTACAATTGAGGGGTTAGGTTCCTCCCAGCTCCTAGACTGTCTTGCTATTCCCATTTGTATGTTAAAACCTCAAATACTCAAAATAAGAACCATATTAATCAGGAGGAGATTATATTTATTCTTTCAAACTTGAAGCTACCTTGTATCTAAGCCATATGTTCATGGTATAAAATACCATGCTTTTGCCAGTGTCCTACAAAAATTGTTGGCCTATTCTTCCCAGGAAGGTGAAAGAGATAGGTTTTTTTATAATTTAAAGGTTTTGAAGTCTCAGACTTCAGAACTAGCGTGATTCTGGTTCAGTCTGTAGGAAACTGAAATGTGAGAGGAAGACACTGAATGTGTGGTGATTTAACCCCAACCAGCACACAGCTGCTAACTCAACTGCTGGACTGCTGCATGCTGCTCCACCCCTCCTTGCCCCAACCTCACCCTTCAGTGGGATGGGGAGGAGAATGTCAGAAAAAAGAAAAATGTGAGTTAAGAATCCCCAGAGCCTACTCACTGTCAGGGCAAGGTAAGAAGCAGGAAAGTCCTTGATGCTGTGCAAGCACTGCTCAGCAATAACCAAAATATTCCTGTGTTATCAACTTTCTTGTCAGAGTAAACAAAAACATAGCCCGGTGCTACCTTTAGGAAGAAAATGATCTCTGCATCATCTGAAATCAGGAGAACTACCTTCTCTGGCAAACTGGATTTTTCTTTGTTTACAGAACAGATTTTGACATACCTGCTGATAGTGATTTTGCTCTGAAACCTCTGAAATTAAACATTAGTTTCACATTTTTCTCTTTATCTTCTGTATATTCCCATTCCAGTAGTGAGTTCTCTTAGTGCTGGCTGGGTTTTTTGAACCATGACTTTGATATTCTGTCTATTCTGAAACAAAATAATCTTCTAGGAATAAAATAGTCATTTATTCTCCATTCACATCCTTCGTCATTATTTTGCCCATATGCACTTTCTGCTTGCTATTTGTGTATTAAAGTAGCTCATACTTTGAGATGGTTTTATATGCAGGAATTTTATAGGAGGAAGAGGAATACAGAACTAGAGGTGAATCCATAAGTCTCTGTTGTTTAAAAGACAGTTCTTTCCTGTTTAATAGCCAGCAGATGGTTAACTTCCTTTTTTCTGTTCTATTTTCTTGTGCATGTTTGTGTCCTATTGCACATTATAAGGCAATAGCCGGATGTTTACTCTCTCATGGAACAGAATAACAGAGTGTGTATTTGTATGTGGCATCTTGCTTTATTCTAATATCATCTGACTTCTGTCTAATTTTATCCCATTTTATCATTTTTAATTAGCTTTTCTGCATTTATTTGCCTGTTCTGTTACGTTTCACTGCTTTGTCAACACAGAACTAAATCTTATGAATCTAATGGATTTGTAACTTTAACAATGCAAGTTCAGGACATTGTTAGTGTCTGTTATTAGAATATTTAACATACGTCAAAATTCAGCAAGCATACTCTCCACAGAGATTGCAGCTTCCTACTAGGTTTTGTAGCTTTTTAGGCAAAAAAACTAGCCAGATAATTTTTGAAAAATGGTGATCCTATGTGAATTTTGATGTTTGCAACATCTGTCTTACTGAGGACATCACAAAACCCTGACTCATTTGTTTAGGAAAACTTGACTACTGTTTAAAATTATGTGTTTTGTTAACTGATCTCATAGCTGGCGTAATGTTATGTGTTTATTATTATTATTATTACATGATAAAGCTCTGGAAAACATGTTGGCTAGAGGTAGATGTCTTACTTCTCTACATTTCTGTACTTTCAATTTCTTGCCCTGTATTAGAGTTTGCTTAAGGTTTCATGCATGAATTTTTGTTATCTGTTTCTTTACTTCAGAATATATGAGCCTGTATTTGCAGTTTCTGTGATAATTTATGATTCTAATTGCTAATGAAAAGGTGCATTGTAAAGAAGAGAAGACTCAGAGGAGTATATTGGTTCAAATAGAAGTTCTCATTACTGATACTCTTTCAGTGTTCAAACTTCAAATGCTGATAACCATTCTGAATTGATACAATTTTCTTTCATTGTCCTCACAGTACCTCTTGGTATGAGACCTCTTTCCCCTTAATGTGAATTGCTGCTGGTATTATTTCCTGTCTGCTTACTGTCTGCACCTAGTATTCATTTTAAAGTGTCTGAAATGAACTGTCTTTCTTACTGTCCTAACATCCAGCTATTTTTCTGGGTTCACCAAAAGCATATTAATATCTACTTAGAATGTTAAAGTTACTGTGACTGTGATTGCTGTCTCACTGCAAGTCAGCTGAAAGACGGTACAGAATTTTCAAGTACTCATATCTTTGATATACCAAAATCTCGCATATATTCCTCCACTCTATGCCTCATGTGGACTCTCACATTTCCTAATAAGGCAAAGGTGAAAATTCTTGATAGAGATATTATCTATGGGTTCTGAATTGCTGTCAGGTGTTTTAGCAAATAATTTTAAGGATCGATATGTTTTTGTCTGGGAAGCACTAATTCCATTTACTTATAACAAAATTAAAATAGTGCTATCATTCCATTAAAACTTTTTAAATTAATTTTTGTTTGATTATAGAACAACAGGAACAATCTATCCAGTAAATATTTTTTATACCATTGCGTGTCTGTATGGAAACAGTTTCATTACTAGAACTGTGCTCAGCACAGATAATGCCAAGGATGGATAATTTGTTGGAGAATGTATTTAAATTGAACATACATTTTCTAATGCTGAAGACTGATTAAAACTAATAATGGATTTCTCCCATTCCTTTTCAAGATATTTAAATGGATGACCTCCCAGCAACATTAGTCATAATTACATGCATAAATCCTCTCAGTACTGAACTAGCTTTTCATGAAAGTAAAGTAGTCTAGTTTAATTTGGTTTAAGCATGTGGCTATGATAGTTGTTTGAGAAGATTGTTTCTTGAATGTTATCACACCAAAATTATGTGTCATTTGAAGGTTCTGATAAGCTAAACTGTCAGGTTTCATGTTCCAAATCCACAACATTAAATTTTCTGTTATCAGAGAGACTATTTCTACCAAAATTCAAACAATTCTAGATGATTACTTTTGTTTTTTTCTCTTTCAATCATAAAGTCTCTCTCTTTTTCAGAATCTCTGCTATTATACTTTATTTTTTTAAAGAAAAGGATGTGACAAATGTTTTTGTAACGTCTGTTTTCTGTAGGAAATATTAGCTATACCTTAACTGGGAGAGATTTTTCTTGATGAGAGAAGATTGACATTTTAGTAGCAAGCAATAACAATTGGAGTTATAGGGGTACAATAAAAAAAGTATATTATAAGATAATTATTTAAGTGGTTAAAATACTTACCAAATCAATTCAATAGCAATGTCTTATATAGAAATAGAAAATGACTAGCAAATGTTGATGGCAGTCATATGCAGATTATTATCTACACAATTTATCAATTCTTGATGCTATAAAGCAGATTTCACAGATCTTTTAGATGGAACAGAAAATACTTAGATAACCAGGGTAGGATGAAAGATCTACTATGCTCAGCATCATCCAACACATGAAAATCCTGCATATGGACAGCTGGAAAACATTCTAAACAAGGATCACTGAAGACTCCTGTTATTTTAAATGGAAATCATTCTTAATTTCTTCCCACCCCATACCTCACAAGCAAAGTATAAAATACTGCTTTTAAAGTGTCTTCACACTGACTTTGCAAGATGGAGTTAACATGTAAGACTTATAGTTAATAAGTTTCCTCAATTGAGATGTCTGCAAATGAGGTCTATCTGCATAGCAATGATAAGAGTCTTGAGGATCCTATTAATGTGGGATAAACTGACCAAAAGCTGCAAGAGCCAAGCTTATGTGTTCCAAGATCCTTGTACATCCTAATCACTGCAGAATTCACTATCAGAGGACCAATGCAATACTAGAAGCAGATTGTTTGATAGACACAGGATCATATTCAGCCAAATGATAACATATGCAGCCAGACTTGCCTGCTGAATTACAGTGTCCATGGAAAGATAAATTTTGCAAGGGGACTATATATTTTTTTTCAGAAAATAAAATTTATCTTTTTGGATGTGAGCTATGTTCTAAAGGCAGAAATGATCCTGGAGGAAAATTCCGAAGTGAGGAATTTTATGTGGTAAACTCTAGATGCTGAGACAATTTTGAATTACATGTTTCTATGATGCCTGGTATAAAACTAGACAGCTTGTGTCAGACCAATGAGAAATAATACATTATTAATAAAACTATATTTAGTAGTAATATCAATGTTTCTTGCGTTTAAGAGTAATAGCAATTTCCTTTGCAGATGGATATAACTTTTCTTTCTGCCATGCAAGAGCCCAGTAACGTGTTTCTCTGATCCTGCAAAAGCCAGAGGAATAGTTTGTACATAGCTGCATGAACACATGCAGAGACCTTCTTCCAAATTGTGTAGTTTTTCAGTTAAAGCAGTTGATAGCTGGCCAATTTGGTTGCACATGCATAAAATCAAGACTTTTCTCCAGTGCAAGGAGGATGAGTTTCAGTAAAACGACACTGAAAGGCTGCTTCTTCATGAAAGGAAGCCCAGATGACTTTCTAAATCACAAGGAACAGTTAGCTGTATATTACTCTGAACTTTCAGATTATTTTTTCCTCTATCTGAAAACCCTATCAATGACTGCAACATCCAAGAGGGTATGTAATTTAGGTAAATGTACAGAGTCAGCATGTTTTCAAGGTGTTTTGTAAGTTAATTTAATAAGAAAATCTGGGACAGAAACACTTCATTGTAAGAAATTGTCTGCTCAAGATCAGGTTCTGCTGTTTCTTTATTCATCTGTAAAATAGTAACTGTGAATTTCACTTCTCTAGATAATGTTTCTCTGCTTGTGAAAATTTCAGATGAAACAGTGAAGCCCAATTTTCAAATACTGAGAAGCCCACAGCAGGACATAAGGTGCTATGGTTGTGCATGGAGCTCCTGGGTACTAGTACATGAAAAAAACAGGCAGACAACTACCCATTATCTGAAATTGTTGCAGACTTATTTTGAAAATATGGAATAGATTTTTTTTTTTTAATCTCTGAATAAAAAATATATCAGTATAAAGATTGTATCCAGAACACTAGGATAAAATTGAAATTGTTGGGTTTTGGGAATGAGTGGTTATTTACATACTATGACTTAAGAAACAACTGTTGGAGGAGCCACAGTCTTCAATTTAGTTTTCGACACTTAATTGCTCTGCAGAGGAGCTTCTGTTTCTTTGCTTTTCATTTCCTGTTTGTAGAGGAAATCTTAATAAGCAGACTAAACTTTTGGGTTGGAAAACCAAGCTTCTTACTGGATTTTTTCCCACTCTGCTTCCTCTTGTGTAAAAAAAAAACCTCAAAAAATAGTTTGAGAGCTTGATTCTGGTATTCATGTTTCTGATCAAGAAGCTCTGGGCTTCCGTTCTACTTATGGGCCTGCAAACTCCAAATATATAACTGGTAGTTACCTTAGGATTGTGGCAGCTCATAGCCAAATGACTATCCTAGCAAGCAATGAAGGAGATTTGAGTAGAGGAATATATGTTAACTTCAGCAGATTTTAGACGAAATGTTTGGAATAGTTGAGGGACCACTTTAGATAAGTTGTGCATAGAGCAACAAAGATGCACTTGGTGAGCTGTTGTTGTTTGGAATTAGTAGACAGAAAACAAAGGCAATTGCAGAACATTAAAGGTCTGAACATAGAAACTGGAAACAGAGAAACTTAATATTTTAATGAGAACAACACCACTTGTGTGCATCTGTGCCTATTGCAATTACCTGGAAGTGTCCTCTGTTATTCAATAAATGTGAATGACAAAAGACATTTTTACAAAAGAGCTTTGTCTAGTAAATCTCATTTTCCAGTATTCCTTTTTACAGGTCAGAAATAATTTGTCTCAAAAGTAATTTTGAACTTTTTTTATTTAAAATGGAGAAATTAGTTCAAAATTAACTATGTTTTCTGAAATATAAATTCACGTCAAAATGTAGCTGGAAACACTGAAAGTTTCTAATATGGCTAACCTTTGTTGCAGGAGATGACATAGAAGCTCATCCATGCCTACGGTCCTACCTATTCATCTTATCATATACTCATTCCTTGCTTTTCAACTATTCAAGCAATTACAAAATATTCCTTTTGTACTCAGAATTCTTTCCTGCATGGACAGAGCATCAAGTTTTAAGAGAGCCTTCAATGACTTTCTTAGCATGGTGATGTTCTCTAGTACTCTATTCTACTGGCCATAAAATTTATCTGTGATTGTTGACCACAAGGGAATATACATATATACATATAATATATATAACAGATATAATCCAAGCTGTTGATGTTATCAGATGAGCTATCTGAAGTTTTAGGTGTAACTGAATGCTTAGAAGAGAGAGAAAGAGGGAAAAGATATGATTCTTGTTTGTGCTTCAAAGTAACTTCTCCAAAGGATAGTTCACACAAGTATTTATATAGTATTCAGTGAAAAACATTACTCAAAATTTTGTTAAATATCTTGAGACTTTTGAGAAAGTAATTTAAATGGGGTTCACTGCATAAAACCAAAACAGCAACATGTCTAGATGAGAGACATAATAGTTTAACTTAATAAAGCCTATATTCAAAATAGTCAAGGTTTTCTAGTACAGCATCTTTACTATCTGTGAACTCAGATATACCAGATGTTTGCACTTAATGTATCATATTATGTGCAGGATTTACTGCAACACAGTGATTCAACGATTTTTAAAGAAATTTTTTAGTAACAACATTGTAGACAAATTATTGTTTAATAAGCTTTCCCCTGCAGTGAATAATCTCTAAAAAGCTACTCATCGTGACAGCCACATTTAAATGAGTTCTTACATTGACTCCTTACAGTGATTGACAAAGTCCTGTTTGCAGTATGGTAACTCTGTCAAGTGATTTCTGTATTGCATTGACAGTGTCTTGCTTGTTAGGGAAGCCATTTACAGCTCTCTGAAAGGAACCTGCTGATACTCCATGCAAGTATTGTGTGGAATATGGATGTGAACATATGGATGACGCCTGTTAAATTTCACTACAAGTCATCTGGAAGAGAAGACAACGTATGTTTGAGTAAACAGAATTTGGTTGGCAGCTTACTGTCATTCCAAATCCTAGTCCGTCTGGTGTCTGGGAAGCAGAGAGTTACATCCTCTGTGCTCAGGAGAACATCTTCACGAAACAGTGCAGAATTACGCTCTGTATGTAGCTCCAGATTGGTGAAAGACAGCTTGTTTGACATTCAAAGGGATGAAATAGCACCAAGAAGAGTTTTCTTGAGCTACTTTCATCTTTGCCAGCTTGCAATGTCATCATGTAGCTCTGGCAAATAGAGTTTGCATCAGTTCGGTTGACAGCTCCTCATGAATTTTAATATCTGAACTCCATATTCATATTAGTAGCATTAATGTTCCCTGAAGCCTTTTCATTCTCAGGAAGAGGATGCATATTTCAAAAATTAGTTTCCCTATGTTTATTCTGTATTCATTTGCTTATGCACATATATAACATTGCTTATACATCAGATTTTCACCAAAGTTTACAATTATTTTTGTTCTTACAAAATAAAGCATAAACACTAATTAGGTCTCCTGTATTCCAGAGGGATGATATGTCTGGGTTTTTTTTTTTGTTGGGTTTTTTTTTTAAAGGACTTGAGTTCTTCCTAGTGTGGA
Organism: Urocolius indicus; assembly: GCA_013401255.1. Taxonomy (NCBI): domain Eukaryota; kingdom Metazoa; phylum Chordata; class Aves; order Coliiformes; family Coliidae; genus Urocolius; species Urocolius indicus. The sequence goes on along the minus strand of WBNH01011344.1, from coordinate 286,866 downwards.
GAAGATCAAAAAGTTTGTGGATACACATACTGCGTCATATTTGATTTAGGTTACAAATCTGAGGGGTGATCCCCAGCTGGGATGAAATGGCAAAGCTCCAGTAGAGCAGAGAAAATGATCTTGGTCTAACACATACAGAGAATTCATCCTTTTCAAAAGGCAATGCTTTATACAGAGACAGCAAACTCATGAAAGTGAAAGTTGTTTTCAATGAAACTTGAAGATAGAAGCAGTGTGGAAGATTGGATAGAAGATCTCTGTTCAGGAACAGAAAAGGTGTTAAGAAACAATTACTATTTTCCTATACTATTTTGTGCTTAAGAGAAGCAGAAGTAAAACCATGCTCAGTTGTTCAAGTAGATTAATTGTGAGGCAGCTGAAGCTTTATTTAAGATGGTTCTTAAGTACTCTCTAAATAGATGGAAGAAAAAACACCCATCCTCTAAACCCACTGACTTTGAGAACTACCTACACAGCTCTTTATTAGTAATTCTTATCTTCTTCAGTAAACAAAGTCAATGGTATGTTGAAATTGTTAGAGATGCTTAAATACTAAGTAGAACAACACACAGTATCATAAATCTTCCCAGTGAAAGTTATCTATTAAAAAAAAAAAGTCTAGGGTCAAGTAGCTACCATAATTGTGTAAAGTTCAATAGTATGGTAGAAAATGTTTTTGGTGAAAAGGTTTTGAGCCAGAAATGCAGTTGCTCTAATCCTGAAATTGTTCATAAAGTTGGCAATTCCTTCACTGAATGATTGTGAGTGGTAAAGACTCATAAAGGACAGTTTAAGAAACGTTTCTGAAGGAGACGCTTGCAATCTTTTTTCACCCAACAGCAGACTGAAGGTACTCCTACACTTCTCTCAACTGATGCATTAGGCTCTATTCTGAGGGGAATGAGGATGTTTTCAATGTCCACTGGTTTTCCAGTCCACTCAAAACAGGCTGCTTAAATATTCAATAAATCGAGGGCAAGGAATTTGTAGTATCAATGTTACATCATGTATGCTGTCAGACATGTAAATTCCAGTCCTCACACTTGTGACTATCTATGTCTTTATATCATAACTGCTACTACTTCTGCAAGCTTTCACAGAGTTTGAAATCTAGTCAAAACTAAGTATGGTTTTTCAACATCCAGGTTATGCTCATCTCAGGTGATGTGCAATACACTGGCTATTATTATTAAACTTTTGAGAACAGATACTACACTTATCTTAGCCAAAAGGCTGATAAGTGAGACGCCTGAAGACTGGAGGAACGCCAATGTCACTCCAGTCTTCAGAAAAGGCTAGACAGAGGACTCAGGAAAGCACAGGCCAGTTAGCTTCACTTCCATCCCTGGAAAGGTGGATTAATTAATCCTGGATACCATCTCAAACATAAGAAGGAAAAGATGGTTATCAGGTAGACTCAACATGGATTCAAGAGGAAATCTTGCTTGACCAACCTGATAGCCTTATATGAGAGTATAATTATCTGGCTAGATGAGGGGAGAACTGCAGATATCATTTACCTTGACTTTACCAAGGCTTTTGACATCGTCTCTCAATACATTCTCATAAGAAAGCTCAGGCAGTATGGGTTGGATGAGTGCATAGTAAGGTAGATCGAGAACTGGCTGAATGACAGAGCCCCGAGGATGGAGATCAATGACACAGAATTAAGTTGGAAGTCTGTGGCCACTGGGATTGGTTCTGAGACCAGTTTTGTTCAACATCTTCATCAATGATGTGGATGAGGGGACAGAGTATACCCTTAGCAGGTTCATTGATGACAACAAAGTAGGAGTGCTGCCATTCAGCAGGATCTCAACGGGCCTGAGAGTTGTGCAGAGAGGAACCTCATGAGGTTCAACAAGGGCAAGTGCAGAGTCCTGCTTCTGGAGAGGAACAACCCAATGCAGTACAGGCTGAGGACTGACCTGCTGGAGAGCAGCTCTGCAGAGAGAGACCTGGGAGACTTGATTGATAATAAACTGAACATGAGCCAGCAATGTGCCCTCATGGCCAAGAAGGCCAATGGCATCTGGGATGCATCAAGAAGAGTGTGTGCAGCAGGTCAAGGGAGGTTCTGCTTCCCCTCTACTCTGCCCTGGTGAGGCCTCATCTGGAGTCCTGTGTCCAGTTCTGGGCTCCTCAGCTCAAGAGGGACAGGGAGCTTCTGGAGAGAGTTCAGCGCAGGGTCACAAGATGATCAGGGGATTGGAACATCTTTGTTATGAGGAAAGCTGCAGGAACTGGGGCTGTTAAGTCTAGAGAAGAGAAGATTGAGGGTGGAATCTCATTAATATTTATAATGGTGGATGTTAGGAAGTTGGGAACTTCTGGAGGGAGTCCAGTGTAGGGCGCCAAGGTTACCAGGAGACTGGAGCACCATTCTCATGAAGAAAGGCTGTGGATCTGGAATTGTTCAGACTGGAGTAGAGGAGATGGAGAGAGGACCTCATTAATACTTACAAGTATTTGTATAGTACCCAGTGATAGGACTAGGGGTATAACGAGCATAAGTGGGAATACAAAAAGTTCCACTTAAGTAAAAACTTCTTTCCTGTGAAGATGAGGGAGCCCTGGCACAGACTGCCCAGGGAGGATGTAGAGTCTCTTTCTCTGGAGATTTTCCAAACCCACCTGGATCTATTCCTATGTTACTTGATCTAGGTGGACCTGAATTAGCAGGGTGGTTGGAATAAATGATCTCTAGTGGTTCCTTCCAATCCCTACCATTCTATGATTCCATGATTCTATGATTATTATTACCACTATTATCACTACTATTATCATTACTACTACTCTTCTTAATCTAGCGTTTATTTACCTGGCAAATTATTTTAAGAATGTCCTAGCAAGTAATTCCACTTGAAGTGGTATTAAATGGTTTATTTCAACCATCAATTAAATGTGTGATTGTGATTTATCAGTCACATTTTAATACTCTTGTTTAGGCAAAAACACTAATAAATCCCATTCAGAATGTTGATTTGAGGCAAGCTGATTTGGGTTTCGTTAATGTCATTTTGACTATTGCACTGAAATGTGCCATGTGTTACAGATGGGGATGGTTATAACATCAGTTTAAAGAAAAATATTGGATTAGACAAAATAGAGATGGAATCCTACCATGATTTAGTAGAGTTTGTAGATAGACGAATGTTAAATTCAGGTTCAGGATATTGTTGCAAATGGAGGAAACTGTCTTAAAGACTTAAATGGAACCTATAAATCAGTTACTGATAGTGAAACTATATTTACCTGGTAAGAGTAGCTCTGAAAGACTATTTCTGTCTTCTAATTAAAACTATCGGTGAAGATTAAAAATAGTCTGCTTTTAGTGTGTACTTCCAGAGAGTATGGAGCACAGTGCTTCTTAATTCACTTATTTTGAAGAAAAAGTAGAGGTTTTTGATGAAACCATTCACTAGAGAAGAAGTAATCAGTGTCTGGAGAGTGAGAAGTGTTTAGTCAAAATGGTTAAACGTTTCCCCACCTGACTAAACCCTGACCCATACAGCAGTCAGGCTTTCCTTTCTAGCTCTAGAGATACTACTGAAGACAGTATTTTGGGAGGGAAATTGTTGAGCAGCCTCGAACTTCAAATGCACCGTAACTTGCACTCTTGCCCTCTGACCTGGTCTATATAAAACCTATGGAAACCTAAACCAATTGGAAAGTAATTTTTGTATTTAACAGCTTCTCTTATGGCAGAAATATCTTTAGAACAAATCAGTCTAAAAAAAAGGCAATGTAAACCCAGAATTCTATTGTCCCTGCCAGGCAATCTGAGTGAACTGGCTTCAGCTATGATTTTTCAATATTCCTGTAAAAGAAACAAAGATCTCTAAACTGTATCCTGTCATGGTTTAGCAAGGAGTTGCTTTT
>WBNH01011344.1:240887-282511 GCA_013401255.1 Urocolius indicus | reverse complement strand
ACTCTTCATCTCTGTACCATTCTGTGTTGTTCTGTTTTGGTTCTGGTTTTTGGGGTTTTATGTTTTAGTTGGTATTAAATTGTTTTCTGTTTTCTTCCCCAAGCCGAGTAGCCTGGTCTGTTTTGTCCTGCACCTTAAGCGGCAATTAAGCCCTCCCTGCCCTTTAGCAATCCTTAAGTCTTTGGTACTTGAGGCTAATCGTGGTCTTTTGTTCCCTGATGGGCCGAAACCACGACATATCCTTACAAACATATTTAGATATTCAAGTAAGAAGCTTAGCTCAAACACATTTATGAGCAACTTGTGATTATGTCATATTTTCAATGAAAGCTGTGATACATTTGTGAGCTCTGAATACACAAGGCTTTCAGAAAAAAAAGCAAAATCCATATATACACCTGTATCCTTCTAACCTGACTTTAAAATCTGAGCTGTAAACAAAAGAATTATTGAAAAACGTAGATAAGGGAATAAAAAGTTAAATACCTTTCTAAATAGCTTTTTACATTGTGATGGGTTAATCTTGGGTGTCTGCCAAGTGTGTTACAACATCACTCTAGCTACAAATAAAAGGCACAGCACTATGAGGGCTGTTATGGGGAAAGCTAATTCCATCTCAGCCAGACTCAATGCATACATAAATAACATAAACTAACCTAAAATTAAAGCATAGCCCAAGCTGCATGCTGAGCTATAGCCTTAGTCCAAACAGAAACATTAACAGTAATTTTTTCATTACATTTTTTCAGCTATCCAATTTGCATCAGTCTTCTTAAATCTGATGCATTGTGCCCAAGTACTGAAACCTTTAATGTTAGGTGACTTAGAGCAAACTTCTGAATGACATGATATCTCTTTCAATATTGCTGTGTTTATAGAAGTTTACTATGTTATAATCAAAAGTTTAAAAAGAAGGTATAATCCACCATGCCAATTTTTCAGAGTTTTCAGATAGAACTAGTTCTAAAACATGTTTTGCTCTCCAATATCTATAGTTTTCTTTAAATCATTACTTTTAGATATATAGAGTTTCCCCATAACAGTCATTGTGGGAAAGAGATGGTGCTCCTTTGATATAATGGGAGATAGATGTGGGCTTATGTATTTTGGTAAAGTTCAACCATTATATAGTATACTAACACATTTTTTCCCCTACTTTAATCTTCATCCATATTTTATCAAGCTGTCAGTAATGGCAATAAAATGGAGATGGATATTAATATAATACCCAAAATCAATAGTCCTAAATAAAACTCCATATGAATTTCAGGGGAGGTAGGGGATGATCTAATTGTTATAGTTCCCAGCTTCCTTTTGTGTGAATGTTAATCAGTACATACAGCAGTGAAATTCCTGTGTGGATGTGAAAATTAAAAACAAGCATAAATGCCATGCAAATATAAATTCTCCACAATGTATTGATCAACAGCCTGTCAAGTTTTGTAGAATATACAGAGGAGGCACTAAAAAGAAATTTATAAAAAATAAATTTATGACAATGTGTATTGAGTCTCTTTTAGTTGTTTATGTTACTGTTCAGTTGAAATAGTGATCTTTCTCAATGACGAGCGAGTTAAAGATGTAAAGATAGAAAGGAAAGAGAAATGAGACAAAATCGGCACTGTTATAAGCCTATCATTCCTGGTATGTCAGACGTGACAGTACTCAGAAAATGAACAGTTTAAATGCAGTGGATGAGTTCATATTCCAACATGTACTATTAGTAATTTTGTAAGCATACCACTGTTTACAAAAATCAGCCTTTTATTTTCAAACTTTTAGAATTAGATTTAGCTTCTGAGATGACTACCTTCTTCTGCTGTGGAGGTATGATGGAAATAAAGAACAATAGCTCTTTGAGAGCCATGCTCAGGTATCTGGCATTGATTGAGGTGTTACAGTACATAGAGTCATAGAATCACTTTGGTTGGAAAAGACTTTTTAGAACATCAAGTCCTACCTCTAACCTAACACTGTCAAGCCCACCACTAAACCACTTAGTTTTAAACTAAGTATCTAGCCCAGTCAACTGGACTTTCCCAACAGTTACTAAGAGAATGATTTACAATTTTAGAAAATGATTTTTTTTTCCCTTCTCATTTAGCCAGCTTTTATACAATGGGCTCATCCATGCACAGAAAGAAGTACCCACCTGTCTTTGCTAACTAGATGAATAGGTTAGACCAAATATATCTCCATGAAGAGATGCCTGATATATTGAAGGAATACTGTAATTTTGTCATTAAATCAAGATGAGGATAATTGTGAGACTGTTAGGTAAGTCTCAAGCATATTGTGTAAAACCCATACAGACACAGCATGTGTGAAAGGAAGTGAAAACTAGGTGTTTTCTTTTTTGTTTTAAAAAAAGTGCAAGTTACATCTCTTTCAAGGGGAACAAAACACTAGCAGAGCATAAACATGCTATAGACACAGTCAAGCATATTTCTAGATGGTCAGCTTAGAAGCTGTATATATGCTATTGATTTGAAGCTGCACAGATGTAAAATTCACTGTGATACCAGAAGTAATACAATTATTAGTGAAAGAAAAGTTTTTAATTGTAAAAGATCAGCAGTCATCATCTATGACATCACTATTCTACTACACTTGATATTAAGGGGGTCCAGATCTAGTGGATTTTAAGAGGCAGGGGATTTTTTGCTCCTATCTGTTTATTGCAGTAACCTGACTGTAGGGCCAGCCAACAGTAAAGTTGAATGCAATCACCAATGATGCAGATCCACTTGGACCCCTCCCTTTTCCTTCTTTTGTATCTTCCTCTAAATATCTCACAGTATGTTTTGGACAACACCTTAAGACTATTTAAAATATCTCATATTAAGCTTTACATAATCTTATAAGCTACCCTTAGATATCTCAATTTGTTTATTCTTTCCCATGATACCTTATTTTCTCCTTCTTAGCATATCTAACTGAACTTCAGTAAGGATTTGATGACACATCAATCCTAGTGACATGAAATTTGAAGTCTAAGCTCAAGTCTTCAGTATTTTCTCATCCCTCTCTTGTTTGTTAGAATATATCAAGGGATGGATGTATTTTTTTTTTCTGTTCTTCTGACTTCTCTGTTCTTCTATTTTATCATTAACTTTGAGACCTGATTTTTTCCAAAATTGAATCCTCTTCCATATCTTCTTTTGTTATCCATTCATTGATATCTTTGGATTGATACTTTTCCTCTCTCTTTCATTGTTTTCTTCACTAAACAAATGCATAAAAATGAAATAATAGATGCAAATGAAATAATGTCTACACTTTAAATTTTGCAATGTTCTTTTTTGCTATGTATTAAGACCGAGGAGAGGAAATAATTCTAAGATATGATAGAAGGATTTTTCAATATTTAGGACAAAATATTGGTTTTTTTTTTTTTTTTTAACTTAAAAAGGATGTCCTCAATTTTAGCCTTTTTGCATTTGTTCTTGGGAATTGTTTTACTTTTTTTTATTTAAAAAAAAAATCTTTATTTTACCTTAACCAATGATGATTTTTTTTTTTTGAGTTCTATCACATGTATTCTGCTCTTGGACACAATCTTAAAATAGAATAAGTAGAATTCATGAATTATGGATGTGATAAAAAGCAATTGCCTATAGCAATAAAAATATCATTTGCTCTAGAAATTTGAGCATTGTTCTATGAAAATAAACCACGTATGCAACACTTTTATAATTTATGTTTTAAATTTGGGAAAAAATACTTAAATTAACATTTTTTTCTCTTTATTCCTCATGAATCTAAGTATTCAATTTTTCATATACACTAACCATTGAGAATTATCTGACTCAGAACTACTGGTCGCTAATTAAATTACTTCTATTTCCAACTTCAAAGCTTTCTCCACAACAGGAAAATATAGCTTTAGTTTATTTACAGGCAGAAAATTTGAATGGCCATTGTCAGTGAAAGAGAACTTCTGCTCACATCTTTCAGAGTAAACAGGGAGCTGAGTACTTTATCATTCTGTAACTGAATAGGACAAAAGCAGCACTAAAGAACAGAGTAGTTAAATAAGCCTGTGGCAAATAAAAACTCCACAATGATAAATTCTATAATTTCCATCTAGTGTAAACATGTGTGTTACAATACTGAAGTTTATGAATAATGGCTTCATTTCAAAGTAATTAGAATTCTATGCCACTAACAGCAGGAAGTCTGTATAATTATATTTTAGAATGAAATGTCTGGGAAAAAGACATTTCTGTTTCTATGACAATTATGTTTGTGATTAATGATACAAATGACAACATGCAATATAAATACAAAACAGCAAAAATTAACTGTATCCATCATGAATGACAGTACAAAAACTACAGTGAATCAGTAATCAGAGGTAAAGAAGAGCTCAATAATCTTGTTTCATATTGGAATATTCTCATCTTTTCCCCTCACTTTTGAGATGTAAAGCTATTTCATATCAGAGACGATTAGGGACAAAATTAAGTTATATTATATAGGCCAGTTAAACACTGTGTTGTGGGAATGCTAGAGCATTGTCTTGGTGGGATCAACAGCGTCATTCAAACACATTTGTAGAACAACAGAACTACTTATGTTTTATTAAGACAATAGTTACTGAAGTAAATTCTCTGTTCTCTGGACTAACAAATATTGAAATATCTTAGGTAATATGACATATTTTACAAAGCAGGTGAAACTGTTCCAAGTGAAACCCAAGTTTTCTTCTAGACACCTTTATGCTCCCAGCTCCAGGAAGAATTATTTGCCTATATATTTCTTCATCGGAACTGTTGCTGTGCCCACACGGAATCAGGTCTCTCTGCCTGAGCTAAAATAGCCTCTACCAAATGGTAATTTTGATGTATTGCAGTGCAAAGTCTGACTTGCAGTAGGAGGGGCCTACTGGCAGGGCTATCAGGGGTGGAGCCATGCTGTAACTGATACGTTACATCAGACCAGCGATGACTGAAAAATTCTGTCTTCAACCAAAATCCATCTCACAGCAAACTGTAGATTGTGCCACAAGAATTGAAGAACAGTTACATTCTGGATGAATAGCTTAGGCACTGCTCTCTCCTCCTCTTGGCACATCCATAGATAATTAAGGTAGAGGTAGAGATTATTACCTTCCCTCTTATTTACAACTTCATTGACAATGTGGGATATTTGCATACAAGAGAGAGTGTTGGAGCATGTAGGCATGGATCTGTCCATCTAACTTCATCAGAGTAATTAAACTAACTTACTTAGGGGATTGTAAATGAAGGAAACCGAAATTCCCATCCATCAAAAGTTAGAAGTTTTAAAATGTCTTAAGATCTTTTTTCAATATTACACCACGACACCCCTTTTCAATACAGAGGTTCACGAGAAGTTGTCTTTATTGAATTGCTTTTCACGGTAAAGTTTTCTAGTGGCATTCATCATCTTAACATACTGCATTGATTTTATTTTTCTTTGTTTAACTTGTTAATGACTTTCATTCATGACTTTATAGGCAAGTACTGAATACTCTGTCAGGAAACAGTGAAACCCTGATATACTTCTTGCAGCAACAGGATTGCTTGTTTGTCTGTTTGAAGAAAACTTTATTGAAAGATATTGTCTATCTCTATGTTTTGCTCTCATTCTTAATATCTTCATAAATCTTTCTATTATCACTTAGGTTAGGTCTGCTAGACCTCTGTGGGTTTTTTTAAGTTTATCAATCTAAACATGTGAAAGGGAAGGAAAAATCACAAGACCTCCAGCAAAAAGCAAAAGTTTTATGGAGAGCTGAAAGCTATTCCAGTTTTTTCTTGATAGCTTCTAAATAAATATGTACATATAGAAGAAGAATGTGCATTTGATTGTACAGTGCCGAAGAGTGGAGAATGAGATTACATTATGAAAACTCTCCCCTCTTTTGTGGAAATTATTAACAACATTTTCTTGAGATTTATTAAGTAAATATTTTGCAGCCATCTTCAATCAAGAATCCTGACTTATACAGAGCTAACATCTGAAGTCCCTTGGGTACCTTTGTCATGATAGATATAGCCCTTTACTCTCTACAACTCTCCCTTTTCATGAGATTTCTTCCAAGTAGCATATTCTTTGTTTCACCATCCTCTTGCAAAACAACACAGCCCCTTCTTGTGCCCTCTCACTACCATCCAAGCAAGAGTCAGTATATGTGATGATAAGTTAATAGACCACTCAAATGGCAAAGATGACTTGTATTTATAGTGAGATTTTAAAGTTCTACTGTAAAATGATACAGAACTCATTCATTTGTATCCTTGAGGATTTCCAGTTGAAGGTTTTTAAGATACTTGTGGAAACAGTATCTTTAAGGCTTTAATTTCTTTCTAAATGTAGTCATGGTCACTCATCTTGTGAAGTGGGGAACCAGTAAACAAGAGAAGGGTACATGAACTATGAAAATAAATTAAAAATATTATGCACAGGGGATAAAATCCTCCTCTACCTTTATAATTTATGACATTGTTGAGAGGAGCTCAAATTCCAACTAAGCCTTTTGTTTTCAGAAAAAGAGCTAGGAGATTGATTGCAAGAATGAAAAGGGTAAGCCCTCATAGGCAATCAGAGAAAGGGTGCTGCTCAGTGAAAGTTTCTGCATTCTGAAGGTGTTCAATAAACAATGAGTAGCCTTAAGTGCCTACACTGCAACTGTGCACTGTAATAGGAAATAACTATTCATGAACATTTTGCAATTATTTTCGCTGTAAGAGTCCTGGCTTGTTCTGTTTATCAGCCACAACACCTTTTGTAGCACCTATCACTCCAAGATCTCTCAGCTTGCTAGGAATATATTTTTTGCCTGTGGGGTTTCCCTTCAATCATATATTATTGAAAAATGGCTGCACCTTCCACAAACGCTCACATTCTGTTGTGAAAGAATGAATTCAGATTCTGCTATTTGTCTTGAAGCCATTTCCTTTTGTTCATGCCATAGAGATGCAGAGACAATGTTGTCTTTACTTTGTACACAGTACTACCCTGCTGTATTTTAATTAAACTTATCACAATAAAATTAAGGAAAGAAACAGTCTGGTGCCCTAATAAGGCCACGTTTAAGAACTCAAACAACTTGCTTCAAGAAAATATGTAAAGGTAAGAACAGTCTTTGCTTTTAAAAAGCATATTAAAAAATTCCACAAAATAATGGTTTTGTGTTCATTGTATTTGCTTAAGCAGTATCTACAAAAGAGATGATAGCTTTTGGGTTGATAACACAATTTTAGGCCTTGATAAAGAGTCTTGTCTATCTATGCAGTGAAATGAATAGGATTATATATATATAGGACTAAAAAACTCACAGAAAGCATAGATGAGTGTGAACCTGTGCTTACACACACATCCTTCAACCACTGCTCTTTCTTAATAGTTAACTTCAATGGAATTCTAGATCTTAAGTATGGAAATAACCAACAGAACATTATTTTTTAATGAAGAAATCACAATGCAAGGTATAATTACTTACAGCTAAATTTTGTTAAAGTTTCTGTGGTGCTTTAGCCCTGATTCTGTGTCAGATGCCCACCAAGTCATAATATCACTCCCCCATCCTAAACTGGACAGGAGAGAGACAAATGTAACATAAGGTTTACGAGTCAAGGTAAGGGCAGGGATATCACTCAGCAATTAGTGTCATGGGAAAAACAGACTCAACCTGGGGAGAAAATGTTTGATTTATTAATGAACAATCAAAACAAAACAGGGAGATGAGAAATAAAACAGAATCTTAAAACATCTCCCCTCACCCCTCCCTCTTCCCAGGACTACTGTTCCTTCTCCACCAGTGATGCAGGGGATGGGGGTTGCGGTTAGTTCATTACAGATAGACTTTACAGCTGCTTCTTCTCAAGTGGATGCCTCCTCACACTTCCCACTGCTACAGTGTGGAGTCCCTCCCATGGGAGACAGTCCTCCATTGACTTCTCCAGCATGGGTCCTTCCCACGGGCTACAGCTCTTCACAAACTGCTCTGGCATGGGGCCTCCCACAGGGGCAGCTCCTCAAACCCCGCCCAACATGGCTCATCCACTGGGAGAACAGCCCTTCAGGTACCGAGTGCTCCAGTCTGAATTCCTCACAGGATCACATGTCCTGATAGAACACCTGCTCTGGTGTGTGCTCCTCTCTTCCCATAGGCTCTCAAGTCCTTTCAGGAACTTGCTCCAGTGTGGGCTTCCCACAGAGTCACAGCCTCCTTCAGGCATCCACCCACTTTGGCGTGGAGTCCTCTACAGGCTGCGAGGGGATCTCTGCTCCCTGGTGGCCTCCATGGACTGCAGGGTCAGAGCTGCCTCACCATGGTCCTCACTACAGGTCACAGTGGTGAAGCACCTCCTTGCCTTCCTTCTCCACTGACCTTGGTGTCTGCGGAGATGTTCTGATATTTTCACTCCCTGTTGCTGCTGCAGTTTAGCAACTGTGCACCATCCTCTTCCCCTTCTCAAATACATTATTTACAGAGGCATTACCTTAGTCACTAGTTGGCCAGGTCAGCTGTGGCTCCATCTTAGAATTGGCTGGTATTAACCCTATCAGCTACAGGGGAAGATTTTGGCTTTAAACTCTTTGTATAAAGAAGTTACCCCTGTAGCCCCCCACTACCAAAATCTTGACCAGGCAAAACCACTACAGTTTCCTAGATTTTCAGGTTTCTAGTACAGATATTGTGCTTGATTTTTCTGTTATCTGGTGATGACCTGCATATGATTGACCTGTCACCTGAAAAAGTATCTTCCAGAACAGAATGGAAGAAAAAAGTAAAACAAAATCAGACAAAATCCTGTGAAAAGGCAAAAGTAAATCTGATCTGTCAGCAGATCCATATTCTTATATGGTATGCTATTAATTCAAGAAATTCGTTACAATGGCATGAATGTTGGAGAAAACACTATTGTCATGGTTTGACATGGAGGCATTTCTGGTAATGGGGAAGGGATTGTAAAGACGGCTGCTCTAAGAAGTTGCTTGAAACTCTCCCCAGCTCTGAGCCAGACCCACTTCTGGGGCTGAGCTAATTAGGTGTCTCCACAGTCATTTTTTAAGAAGAAGATGGAAGAGGAGTCGTCTTCCTATTCCTTCTTGTTCTGTTCTTCCTTCTTTTCCAGCTGGTGGTGGTGCAAGTAGTTGGAAGAGAGAGAAGCAACCATGCGGACCCCGAGGCGAGTGAGGGAAGAGAGGAGAAGGTGCTGGAGCAGAGACTCCTCTGCATCCTGTGGAGAGGACTGGTGAAGCAGTGATTTCTTTGCACTTCATTAAAGACTCTGTGCCAGAGTCAGTGACTATGCCCAGAGGAGGTTGTGTGCCATGGGAGGGACACCATATTTGCAGAAGTTGTAGCTGCTGGGAAAAACCCACACCAGAGAAGTTCATTAAGGACTGCGTCCAGTGGGATCGATCTCATATCGGAGCTGTGGAAGAATGCCAGGAGTCGTTCTCCTCTGAGAAGAGACAAGTGGCAGAGCCCATCTGTGAGAGACTACATCCCTATTCCCTTCCCCTGAGCCTTTGACGGGGGAGGAGGTAGAGGTATTGGGAGCAGTGAGCTAAGCCCAGGAAGAAAGGAGGGATGGGGGAGGGAGATCTTAAAGTGCTGGTTGTAATTTTCTCATCATTTTGCTGTCTTTTTGCTTTTTGTTCTGTTCTGTTTCTTGTAGGTAGTAGAATAAACTTTCCTTACTTTCCTCTCTGAGTAGTGGAGTCTATTTTGCCTGGAACATAACTGACAGCAAGTCCTCTCTGCTCTTGTCTCAATCCACAACATCCTTATTTATTTTTTTCCTCCCATCTCTGCCTCTGCCATCCTAACAAGGGTGGGAGTGGATGGGGGGCAACAGGCAAGAGACTATTGTGTTGCTTCGTTGCTGGCTGGGCAAAACCACAACTATCTTAATGAATTTATTGTCTCTTAAAATAAAGATTATGGTAGCAGTGAGAAGAAAACATCAAGTCCCAAAATCACACAAAGAGTAGAAACTGATCTCACAGCCTACATGAGAGTTTAAATTTTCACAGTTAAGTTTTGGCCCAATGCCTACATGCAATCCTGCTTCACTTACAATTTTCACTTTAAAATCTGTAGCTTACTGTCATGTAAAAATAGGACATAAATCCTTGCTAAAATTTCATATACATACTGTATATTTTAATACTTTGGAGATATTTATTCCTTGGGGTACATCATCAAAAGACTTTTAAGGTAGTGTTGTGTAATAGAAAGTGACTAATTTAGGGGGAAAAAAAGTAAGGAAAGATAAAAGTGATCTAATGGAAATGTCTGGGTATATGGTTTTTAAAAAGAATATTTTCTATACAGCCAACTATGTCATTCTTTATAGCCATAACTGCAGGAATTAGGATTGTGTATTTCCCTGGACTCTTTTCTATTTCCATTTTGTAACCAAAAAGTTTTGTAGAGACAGGTCTAGTTATCATTCATATTTTTTTTTCTTTAACAAATAATAAACAAGAATCAAACTATGAAGGAAAAAAATCCAAAGCCCACTTTGATGGAGGTAAAAATTTGATTTTTTTAAAGAACAATTCCGTTTAATGTTCCATCCAGTCTGAAAAGTACATGTAAAGAATTAGAAAAACCCAAGAGTCTAGAAATGCAATGAGAATATATAATCAGGACCATTTGATAACTGGAGTGAGGAAAACATTCTAAAATACATCACAGAATGGTAGGGGTTGGAAGAGACCTTCAGAGGTCATCTAGTCCAACTCCGCCCCCCCCCAATCCTGTCGAAGCACCCAGATCAGGTCACATAGGAACGTGTCTAAGTGGGTTTTGAAGATCTCCAGAGGAGACCCCACTCCCTCCCTAGGCAGCCAGTGCCAGGGGTCCTTCGCCCTCACAGTCTAGTAGTTTTTCCTTGTTTATATGGACTGTTTATTGTTCCAGCTTCTTTCTATTACCCCTTGTCTTTTCATTAGATACAATGGAAAAAACGTGATGGCCCAATCTCCTGACATCTGCCATTTAGAGATTTGTAAATATTAATGAGATTCCTCTGCAGTAAACATTTCAGATGCTATCTTTTGCAGAATTTATGTACAGGAAAAAATAATAACTTATTTGAATGTTTGATAATGTTTAGAAGAATTGCATTACTACAAAACATGGGCTGATGGTGTTCTGTGGAAATTGAAGCTGAATTCTCTCTTCAGATGTGTGGCTTTTGCCATCTAAGAGGACTGCATATACATTACCAAGTACAAGATTGGCTTTCATTTTTCAAAACTTCATGTCTCCTCATGCAAGTCTCAACATGCATCTGACGGTGAATTCTAAATTACATTTTATCTATCTATATATTTCTTTATATACAGGTATATATATTTTTATTCAATCTCTGTAAATATGTAATTACTAGCGTCACGGGCAAAACAGACTCAACTTAGGGAGAAAAAATGTTTGATTTATTAAAGAAACAATAAACGCAGGGAGACGAGAAATAAAACCGTCTTAAAATACCTCCCTCCACCCCTCCACTTCCTGGGACTTCTTTTCCTTCTCCCTCAGCGGTGCAGGGGATGAGGAATGGGGGTTGCAGTCAGTTCATTACAGATGGACTTTGCCGCTGCTGCTTCTCAGGGGGAGGCCTCCTCACACTTCCCACTGCTATACCGTGGGGTCCCTCCCCACGGGAGACAGTCCCTCATGACTTCTCCAGCGTGGATCCTTCCCATGGGCCGCCCCTCCTCACAAACTGCTCCGGCATGGGACCTCCCACGGGGCAGCTCCACATACGCTGCCCAGCGTGGGTCATCCACCGGGACAGACAGTTCTTCAGGGACAGACTGCTCCAGCTTGGGCCCCCTCACGGGATCACAAGTCCTGAGAGCAAACCTGCTCCGGCGTGGGCACCTCCCACACAGACTCCCAGGTCTTGCCAGGAACTTGCTCCAGGATGAACTTCTTACGGACTCACGGCCTCCCTCAGGCATCCACCCGCTCCGGCGTGAGCACCTCCCCCACGGGCTGCGAGTGGATCTCTGCTTCCCGGTGGTCCTCCATGGACTGCAGGGGGACAACCTGCTTCACCATGGTCCTCACCACATATCGCAGGGGAGCCTTCTTCTCAGTGCCTAGGCACCCTCCTCCCCCTCCTTCTCCACTGACCTTGGTGTCTGCGGAGATGTTTTCACATTCTCTCTCCCTGTTGCTGCTGCAGTTCTGACACTGCGCAACAACTTCTTCTTCTCAAATATGTTATTCACAGAGGCGTTACCTCCACTACTAATTGGCCAGGCCTGGGTCAGGTGCAGGATCCAGCTTAAAACTTACTGGCCCTAACCCTCTCAGCTACGGGGGAAGCTTCTGGCAACTCTTTTTGTTTAAAGAAGCCACTTCTTTAGCCCCCCTGCTACTGAAAAAACCTGGCCCAGGCCAAAACCACTACAGATAACCATCACTGTTTCATTTGTATTTACAACTATAGATCTATTTACTTATCTATTTCATCTAAATATGATTTACTGTGTTCTCTTGTGAGAACATAAACAGGTTATGATGAGATAGCCTATGGTCTATAGTGCTTTTCAGCACAGTGTACATTCTTCTCATATAACTTTATTCAGTTTCCTGAAGAACTCTTGACATGCAATAAATTAGATGTCAGTCTGTGTTGAGGTATTTTGCTCGTATAGTCACACATGAAAAATATGAACACTTTAACGTATGGAGTTTTTGTTTTCTCAATATTTTTTCACATGTGACAAGAACTTGGTCCAATGCGCCTCTGAATGGCACTATCTAGCTATGCCTAGAGTAACAATAACGAGTCACACAGTCATTCAGAAAGTGTTAACCTCTTCATATACTTACGATTGATAGTTTGGACAAAGTCGTGTTATTTTTAAGGATGAGAGGCTAAAGTGTAAGCAGGTTCTAAGTTAGAAAATGGCATATAGTCTGTTTCCTTTGCTGGTGTAAGTGTAACCTATGATGCTGATGCAATACTAGTAATAATTAAGTAGGCCTAATACCTAATAATTTTTCTTTCTATCTGTCTGTATGCATTTCAGCAACCTGTGGATTCCATAACGTTTAAATCCAAAAGAACAAGAAGTACAAATGACTGCTGAGAGCATTATTAATTTGAAGGAAAATGAGAATATTAGGATATAAATTCTGGAACGACCTTTGGATTGAAGAATTAGTTTATAACCTACATTTAAACTTTAGTTCATAAACTACCCTTGCAACAACAAGTCATTCTGCTGAACCTCCTTACAGTAACAGGGGAGGAAGAGACTGGAGGAAATGGGAAGGGAGGGTCATGAATAATACAGAGTCTGTAAGACTTATGACTGTAACTTAGAGAAAAAGAGAAAGGTACAAATGACAAGAGTGAATAGCAAGTTGGAAAGTGAGCATTATGATCTTAGCATATGCCATTGATAGCTGACTTATCGGTAAATGATTGTAATTTGTCTGAGTTGAGTGCCAAGTCCTCCTTAGATGTTATCTGAGAGCCAAGTCTTTGATTGATTTAGGTAAGAATACAGAAAAAAATCATTTTATGTATATTTTAAGGTTATATATTTTCACAAATGCTGCTCTTAGCCAGACAGACCCTTATTACCTCATCCCAGTGGCGTAGACTTTTAAAAGAGCAAAAACTTGATGTACATAAAAACCCCAATTGACTCTCAAAAACAAGTGTGACTGGGTTACACTGCAATCTCTCTCTTAGACTTTATTGAATGACAGGTGTCTAAATTGTCTTTGTGCAGCTGGGAATCTCTCCACTTGTTTGGTTAGAAAGTCATGTAGCATCTCATGAATCAAAACTGTATTCCTTGTGTTTAATGTTTCTATAATCTGGGTTTGTAGTCCTGATGAGTGGTTGCTCAGATAGCAAGGGACCTGCCAGATCAGACTGTCTTGACTTTTCCCTCAGTGACCTTGGCAAGAGTAAGTCCACAACAGAATGCTCTTTTGAACCTGCCTAGAGTTTGGAAAGCTGTACACTGTCAAACTATCAGTAGGCTTCAGTGCTGGAAGGTTCTGAGCCTAAGATTGCTTGCAGATTTGTTTACCTTCATGCAAAATAAGGCCAGGCCCAAAGCAGTTTCAGGGAACCATGTGAGAGACTGTATGTCGATCTTTCAGTGCTGTGATCAATCTCCTGTTGTAAGCCTACTACTGCTCATACAATAACACTGTATCTTCAAAATGTCATAAAAGCAGTTTTAAAGGTGATGAATTTGTCCTCTCCAAGAAAAATAATATATGGATTGTCAGTTTTTTGTATTAATAGAGTCTTAATAGTTCAATGACTGCCAGATGAGTAAAATAAAAAAACATGGATAGTTTCTTGTTTTAGTTCTTTATGAAAGCACTTTAGGTTTTTATCTACATGATTTAAAAAAATAGTTCTTGCTTCCCTATTTGTTCTTGACCTCAACTGCTCTGAGCAATCTTCCCCATACCCAAATAAAACAATGAGATTCCTCCTCTTCCTCAAGATTTAGTTGGTTTTCTCCCAGTCTTCATATATTCTTTCAGTTTTCTACCCTTCCCTTTTCCACACTTCTACTCTGACTTACGTCTGTCATTCCTTCACATCCTTACTTTTCTCACAACTGCTCACAGTCCATTACACATAATCAATCCACGTAAGTCCACTTCCATCTCCTCCACCGCCTGCCACCACAGCCATGTTTTTTTGTAGTCTCATGGTGTTCTCATTTGATTCTTTGCTTTTCCTTCAGGTTTCTTTCTTCCTCCAATACAATCAGTTTCACAGCTTTCCCTTCTCCTCCATGTTCTGTGGTTAAAAACAATGTATTGTTATACAACAAGAAAAATAAAAACTTCTGCACATACAAATACAGTCACAATAGGAGCTAGCTAAAAAATCTGAAAGCACTTTTGATAGTCAAAATATTATCTATATGGACATGTTAATTTTAAAACATGTTAAGAAAATAATAGTTACTAATCATTGCACATCTCCACCTTCTGTAACCAGAGAGCTAAAGGACAAAATAAACTGAAATATCTAATGCTCTTGAACTGTTCTTTTTACCCAAAACACTCAGTGGCATTAGTGAAAGTTCTTTTTCCCCAGCCATGCAATCAAAGAGAAATAATATTGTGCTATATATTGCCCTACATTTATTACCAACATTCATGTTTCTCAGTGCAGCAAAGTGTTCTCTTTTATCAACTTCTTGGGACTTTGGTATCTACTGCAGCTGCTTGGTCTCTTATAAAATGGTATTTCAAATTGTCAGAGGAAGTAATGAATATTCATAACCATTCGACTATGATCCAGCTTGGATATCATGAGACAGCCCTTGCTGTGTGTTCTTGTACAATAGAATGTCATCCATTGCTGAAACCTCTTGCACACACAAAGAGCATTTGTTGTAAACGAATTTAAATGCAAATTGTTACTGAGTGAATTTTTACTTTGCCTCTTACTTTTTCAACTCAGGACTGGAATGTTTGCAAGTTCCAATTAAAAGAAAAAATTTTTCCCCAAGTACTCATGGAGACATGTTAATAAAATAAAGCATGCATTTACATTTGTGAGGAAAATGGGAAAAGCTAAAACGTCTCAGGCAATTTTGTCATTTCAAAGAACTTTTTTTCCAAAGTATCTATTCACAGTCAGATACTTCAACCACTCACCTACTTATCTCATAATTACAGCACCTTAGTGTCTATGTCAGTTGAGTGCAAACCCTTTTCCATCCTTGTAGATGTCAACCTCCTTTGCAGTCAGGAAGTACCATAGTGAAGACTTAAATACAGTGTTTTTGAAACCATAAATTCAATCATTTTTTTTATACTATACACACACACACGCACACACTATCTTAAGGCAACTGCATTATACAGAAAGCTGTCATCACAGATACTCACTCCCCTGTTCTGCTCTGCCATGTAATATCCATTTGTACTCACATAAGGCATTCCAGTTGTTTCTGAAGGGTGCTGTGTTGAAGTGATGGATGAAAGCAGTGCTTTATTTACAAGTACAGTCTTTCTCCTTTCATGCAAGCGTCCTTCCTAAAGGTTCTGAAACACACAGCATGGTACAAAATGATACTCTCCTTATTAATCCATTAATAAACATAGCATTAATGTGACTGCTGGGTTTTCCCATGCCAGAGTTGCTGAAGCTTGATCACTCGTTTTAGTGAGTTCCAAAACCTGAGTAGATGAACCACCTGTTCTGTTATCAGATCTTATTAAGGCAAGAAGAAAAGCCTATTGTAATATACTAGTTGACTGCAGATACATAACGCAACCCTTGACTTATTAGTCTTCCTTTAATGCTAAGGATTTCTTGCCTTGTTGGTTAGTTCCAGTGTTCACATACCATATATCAGTGCAATAATCCAAACAGAATATATATGCATAAATACTAGTAATCTTGTGTGCATTTTGGGAAACATCTCTCATTTATGGGGACAGAGAGCTCCCGAAGTCAACGTGTAACTGAGAGTCCTTCTCACAGTGAAGGGTAAATTTAATTGCAGACATTTTGAAAAATTCCATGCCTTTCTCATGTCATATTATTATTAATTTTACATTTATTGATTATTTAATATAGGAATATTCAGTTTCATTCCTGTAGATGAATATTAGGGAAAATAAGATCATAAGTATTGCACCAAGGTTTTATGAGAGGAAGCATAATTTTACAAAACTATGTTTCTGATCTAACCTCCATCAACTTACATATTTGTAGGATTCCAATAGAATAACAAAACAAGAAAAGAATGTTTGAGTCAAGAATTTTGATAAACATCATTTTGGTAGAATTCTGTTGCCTCGCCGTAGGTAGGAATCAATTAATGTTTGCCAGAAAGATCTGACTGCTATTGTATTGCTTTTGAAGGATGTGGGAACATACATGTGTAATTGAGTCATTCAGTTCCTTCAGGGGTCTTGCATACCCTAAGGTGTTTCACTATGTCTCTGTATGTCCACAGTTAGACAACCAAGCCTTCCTTTTCATTTTTAAACTTGAACCAATTACTCCAGTAAAGCTTTGCCATGTATTCTGGAGAATCTTCTCTCAAGATAGAATTATAGAATCATTTAGGTTGGAAAAGACCTTTAATATCACTGAGTTCAATCATTAATCTAACCCTTTCAAATCCACCATTAAAGCATGTACCTAAGTGCCACATCTACCCTTCTTTTAAATGCCTTTGGCGATGGTGGCTCAACCAGTTCCCTGCACAACCTGTTCCAATGTTGATAACCCTTTCAATGAAGATTTTTGTCATAGTATTCAGTCTAAACTCTCCCTAGTACAACCTGAGGCAGTTTCTTCTTTTCCCATCACTTGTTATTTAGAAAAGATTGATCCTCACCTCACTACAACCTCCTTTCAGGTAGTTGTAGAGAGAGATAACGTTTCCTTCCAGCCTCCTTTTCTCCAGTCTGAACAACTCCAAAGCCCTCTAGACCCGTCACCATCTCCTCTCTGGACACATTCCAGCACCTCAATATCCCTCTCATAGTGAAGGCCCCAAAACTGAACACAGTATTTAAGGTGCAGCCTCACCAGTGCTGAATACAGGTAGCCAATCACTTCTCTGGTCCTGCCAGTCACACTATTTTTAACACAAGACAAGATACTTTCTTGGCCACCTGAGCACACTGCTGGCTCATGTTCAGCCAGCCATTGACCAAGAGGACTCCCAGGTCTTTTTCGTTCGGACAGCTTTCCAGCCACTCCTCCTCAAGTCTATAGTGTTGCATGGGGTTTTTGTGGTTCAAGTGCCTTGTTGAATATCATACAATTGGCCTCTGCATATCAAACCAGACTACCAGAACCCTTTGTAGAGCCTTCTTACATTCAAACAGCTCAATACTCTCACCCAGATTGATCTCATCTGCAAACTTACTGACAGTGCACTTGAACCCCTTGTCTGGATCATTGATAAATATAATAAATGGAATTGGCTCCAATTTATGTGTTTAAATATGTAAGCTGGCATATAGAAGTAGCTCCAAACACACTTTTCTACGTTTGAAATACTAGGTATTGAAATAAGCTGGAAATGAAAATTTTTCCTACTCATTTTCTACTGAAAAAATGAGAAAAGAGAAGTTAAGAAGTGTGAGAAAATAGCATTTTAATTTTTAAGTGTTCATATTGGAAGAGTAAAACTTAAAAAGAACAGTAGTGCATTTTCGAATTTGCAGCTGCCCTTTTTAGTCAGAAATCAATATGAACTATCGTGTTGAGGAGAAAATGTATGCAAATCTTAAAATTCTGCAGAAAGTATGAGCTAGTTCAGCATTTAGTGATTCTATCACCTCCAAGTCGGTTCTGAATAGGTTTTGCAACAGGTCAGGTGCTCAGTGCAACTTCCATTGTCAGATATTCAGTCAAAACAGTAAATGATTTGAAATAGTAAGAGTTACCTCTGAAAAAACATCAGCCTTCCTTGTCATATCCCTGAGAAAAGATTTAGAAGTGTTCTACAGATAAATGCGTTTTAGGGATACCTTATACTAATTTCCAAAAAATGAGACTATTAGAAACTAATGAGACTAATAGAAACAAAACCAGCTGGTATTTTAGAAATTGTCCCTTGAGATAAAGGAGCCATTCAGAGCAAAAACTGAGTAGTCTTTTACTGAGCAGCTCTTTATATGCTTCTGTTTTCCTTTATTCTCTAATATCAAGATGGCTTTCTACCACTGAAAAGGAAATGTTATCACTTTCTGACAAGAAATCCAGAGCATCTTTCTTTTTCTTCATCCTGATTTGAGACAAAAACCAACACTTTTGTAAAGGAAAAACAATATGGCAACAACAATAAAACTTGGATTCTGAAAGTGACACAGCAAATTTGGACAGATTTTGTTTCTCGGGCAGTAAAATATTGATGTTGTCCATGCTGCTGAAACACGGGAACATTTCAGTGTTTTCAAAATAAATATGCTCCTAGACCCCAGGCAGTACAGACTCCAGCAAGAGAGCTTGATTTCTGTGACACCAGGTAACCCTCATCCCAGCTGGAGAGCTTATGGAGCAGCCAGTTGGAGAGCCTGGGAGGCCAGCAGCTCACCAGGTGAACAGCTGGGAAATCAGATGTCCTGGAAAGATTGGCAGTCAACTCATCAGGCAGCTATCTGTCAGGAAAGCTGCCCAGGAGGCAGAGTAGCTGGTCTTGCCAACCTGCTTTCCTGTACGATCCTTTCCTTCAGCATTAACAAAGATAAATAATGAGTCTGACAATATTCCATCAGAATATATATATATGTTATGTGATCTTCAAATTCAAAGGTCTCTGCCTTGCCCCGTCATCCCATCTGTTCCTGGATCTTACCGCTTAACAAGCCTGTTATTTGAATACATGAAATTTTGTCAATATTATTGCACCTAAGGGGATGGACAAGCCTCTCTCGTGGCTGTTGTATCTCATTATTCCTTCCCTCTTTCATTCCTCTCATTCTTTCTCTTTTATTCTCTTTCTTGTACCTTGTTTGCCTCTTATCAGTACATCCTCTTTTTCTTGAGTAGCTACCTGATCCCCTTGTGCAGCACCCAGGCTTGGTGCAACCCTTTTAAAACCACAATACTTGTTTGAGAAGTAAACAGATGAGGCCTGAATGTTTCTTTCTATATCCCCATTAACCATCAATATATAAAAATAAAGCCAGCTGACAATGAATGCTATTCCTACCCAGTATTACCAAAATATTTCATAACTTCTCCTCACAATTGTCACATTCACTTGCCATTTAACACCTTTTTCTTAGTGTACTCTTTTTCTAGTTGAAATCTAAAACAAATGTAATAAGGGACTTCAGAACTTAATTTAATATCACAGTCAGTAACACTATGGGGAAATGAAATGCTCTCATATCTTTTCTTGATAACAGTAGAAGTTAGGTAAGACACAAAGGATTTTCTGCAAAATCTAAGATTTAATTTTAAAATCAAAAGTAGAACGTTTAATGTCTATTGTTTCGCTGGTACCTCAAATGTCAGAGAACATAGAGCAATATTTCCAATTTTGAGGATTTTTATGATTGAAGACTACAAAATACCCTTTCTCTGCCAAATGCATACTTTAATCTCTGTTTTTCAATCCTATTTTTTTAATTTCTCAATTTGAAAAAAAGATATGCAATTTAATTGATAATGAAAAAAATTCCAAATCACTGTTGGAATACTCTTTCAATGAGACCACCAGAAATTTTGTCAGGAAGTAAAGAAACCTGAGGCTATGATAAAGCCAGTTATTCAGCCTTTCTTCCACCACCATATCCTTATTTCATTTTAAACTCATTTCTGGGTAACATATAAGCAATTCCACAGAAAGTTTCTCCACGCTGCCTGCCATCTGTCAACAAACTCAATTCTGACAGGAGTAGCCAGCTTCTCAAGGGTGCAAATCAATTTAGTGTCAATGTTGGATGTGTTCCAGTGCATTTCCTCAGCATAGATGAAAGAAACTGTGTCAACTGAGCAGTGTTGCATATGTTTTTATCTGCTGTTGGCTGGGGATTGAGCTAAAACTCCTAATTTCATTTCACTCAATCTCAGATTTTATCTGGTGCTCTATGTATAGCATACAGCATATAAGGGAGGGAAATCAGTAGCATCGATGGGTAATTATGAAATAGACTTGTGCATGTACATTAAGAACTGATGTGGAATATAATCGTGAGTGGGCTGTGATAAGGAAGAAAAGCATAATGCGAATAATTGCAGGTAAATATAAAGTTCTTACATACCGCACTTTTCCTGAGCTAAAATTGCTTTGTTAACCAAGACTGCCACTGCAAGAACAAAGTGTCCCTTACCCTAAAGAACTATGAACACTTTTTGCAAGACAATTCACCCGTATCCACCTATGACCTTTCATTTCATAAAATGCAGGGTCTATCAAATGCCCTATTTCTAGAAGCCTACCTCATTTACACCAGATGAATAGAATCATCAGTGATGACAGTTTCAGAGCCTATGAATTTGACCTCTGCTTTACCTTAGCAATTAGTGATAATAAAGGCCACACAGAAACTTTCTAAACATAAATTCTTGATGTCTCTTTTGGTAAGGGCAATTTAATGATCTAGTAAGGGTTTGGAGACACGAGCATGTTAACCCCTGTAAATCACACTGCCTCAATTTTGGAAAGCTGTGAATCCTGACAGTAATCCACATTTGAAAAAGTAAGTTAGCTCCACCCCTGATGTGGTAATGTGCAATGGATGAATGAGGGCCATATTTGTCACTTTTAAATACTGACCGTTCTATATACACTCTCATAGTTTTTTTTCACAATCTGAAATATACACTGAGCAAATTTATATTCTTCTGTTGCTGTGATTTGCCCCAGGGTTATCCCAGTCTTACTTTTCCATTCACGTGTTCACAGAGCGATACAAAAAAATTACAGGATCAGTTTATAAGAATATTTTCCTCCCTTCTAGCAATCTTATTGCTAGCCAAAGACAAGACTTTCCCTGTTTTCATGTAAGGTCCTTGAGAATAGTTAAGAAAAAAATAGAGAAAGCAATAGTTATAAATATGATCTGTCAGATGCCAAATTAATGAGTGCTTTTTAATAAGATATTGATCAGGACAAGATACAAGAGAGAGCCCTTTCTTCAACACTTTAACAGTACAGAATCACCAAACTCATGCACTATATTTGGAAGAGGTTGCAATGAGCAATGAAACCTATAATCCTAGAATCATAGAATAATTTGAGTTGGAAGGGACCTGTTTTTGTGCCTGGGATTGCCCTGACCTAACTTGGCCTTGTTGAACATCATGAGGTTTGCACAGGCTCTCCTCTGAAGCCTGTCAAGGTCCCTCTGCATTGCATCCATTCCCTCCAGAGTGTTGACCACACCACAAAACTTGGCAACATTGGCAAACTCACTGAGGGTGCATTTCATGTCATCAACAAAGATGTTAAACAGAAACAGCCTCAATACCAACACCTGAGGATCAGCACTCATTGCTGCTCTCTAATTGAACATTGAGCTATGGTCTGCAGCATTTTGAGTGCAGCCATCCATTCAATTCTTTATCCACCAACTTGCCCATCCATCAAATGCATGTCTCTTCAATTTAGAGACAAGGATGCTGTGTAGGATATTTTCAACTCCTTTGTACAGGTGGATGATGTCAGTTGCTCTTCCTTATCCATCAATGCTGTTAGCTGTTTTGGGTCTCACTAATCATCTTTTATTTTCCATGGGCATTAGCATAGTCTCCAGGAGGATGTGCTCTGTGATTTTGCCAGCTGCAGAGGTAAGATATGAGTGGCTTTCCAAAAGAAAACTCCAACATAATTTGTATGGATCCATGAAGCTATTACAAGATAAAGTGCTTATACACCCATGTAGTAGTTTAAGCCTAGCTGATGATAAAGTGCCACTCAGCTGTTCACTCACTCCCCACTGTGGTGGGATGGGGAAGAGAAAGATTAGAAAAGGCCTCTTGAGTTGAGAAAAGGACAGAGTGGTATCACTCACCGATTATCACTCACAGGCAAAACAGACTTGTCTTGGGAAAGACAACATAATCAATTTAATCTGCCACTAATCAAAACCAGAAAAAAAAACCACGATGATGAGAAATACAATCAAATCTTAAAAATATCTTTGTCCCCACCCCTCCCCTCCTACCAGGCTCTGCTCTGCTTCCCATTTATCTACCTTCTCCACCCCTGTAGTACCAGGGGCAGGGTTGTGGTCAGTTTATCACAGAGGGTCTCTGCTGCTCCTTCTTCACATGAAGGAGGACTCCTCACGTTCTCCTCTTGCTCCAGTGTAGGGTCCCTCCCATAGGAGACAGTCTTCCACAAACTTCTCCAACATGAGTCCTTCCCATGTGCTGCAGCTCCTTGTGAAATGTTCCAGTATGGGTCCTTCCTTTCCTCATTGACCTTGGGGACTGCATAGTCATTTCTGTCTTATCCCACTCCTTCTGTCTCTCCTCACTGCATATATTCCCTTCTTAAATAGTGATTGCAGAAGTGTCTGGCGTGGCCTTAACCAGGGATGGGTCTGACTTGGAACCACGGAAGTTTTAAGAAATTATTTACAAGGATTACCACTGTAGTGCCTCCTCTAATAATAAAAAAATATCTCCATATAAACTCAACATCCTCAGAGTAGTGTGTATGTCATATTTTGTCTCTGACCAAAGCCAGTTAAAAGACAAACACAATGCCACTGGCTGGAGGTGTGAGATCATCCTCTAATCTTATCTCATGAATATCTGAGGTGGAATTTTTCTAAGATCTCAGCCTAGGCTGGAGAACTCACTGCTGCAAAAGATGAGAATAACACAGTCTGAACTACTTTCTGAGTCACAAAACTCACCTCTTTGATTCACTTTCAGGCAGTGACGTTTTCAACATACAAAAGAGTTCAGCTGATTCATCTTCAAGTGGGGAAAAAAGGAAGAGTGGGATGTTGTTATTTCTATTTTTTTTTTTTAATATTAGACTATTATGGTTAATAGTTGCCTAGGAAAATAAATAACTAAAAGATTAGATAAGAATAAATGAAAAAAAACACTTCATAGAACATACTGCCAGCATACAAAATTAAATACCTCTGGGTGTAATATACTCAAATATTATGTAGAGGAAGCAAAAGGAACCAGATGATAATGACTCAGAGCATATCTGTTAAGATAATCAAATCCTATACTTTTGAGTGCATACTGATCAATATGCAGTATCCATTGCAAACTTTATTTTTTTTCTTTAATGCATAATGTATTATAGAATATTGTATTTGTATTTGAGGTATTTTTCCTATACCTTTTATATATTACGAATGCTGGAGAACTTGATATATTAAAGCAAAATCCAAAAAAAAAAAGCATCTAAAAATTTAAGCGACATTTGAAACAAGTTTTACCAGAATTTAAGACTACAAAAGGATAATCCATAAAACAGATGCATGTATTCTTTATCAGTACTTTTGGCTCACATAGTGTAGGGTATTTCACAAAATTATAAGAAAAATTATTCAAAATAAAAATAAATATTAACTCAACATGACTACAATTTGTGTTTGGCTTCTGAGTACTATCTTCTCAGCAAAAGGAAAGGTGGATTTCTTCTTCAAAGTTCATGACTGTGGATGAAACAACACTAAAGCAAGCTCTGTTTACATACTTTAGAGGGAAATGAAAGTTTTAAAGTTACTGCAGTCTGCTAAGGAACCAACATGATGAAATGGGCAAAAAATAAACTTTTGTGGTGAAGTGGATTAGATAAAAAGAAACCTTTTGTCATGTAAACCACATTTTCAGTTGTACTAGTGCTTAGTTATGGAATAGTGACAGGTGTGATTCCATTCCCTCCATTAGAACGTAAAGGCTTTGGTAATATCTAAAATGATATATAACCGGAGCACACCAACAGACTCTGGATTTATGTTCCAGTTTATAAACATTTTGAACACCATCTTTAAATAATGTGGGTGTATTTCTCCACTCTATGTATTGGAAAATAGTTGTAGACCATCTGTTGTGAAAGAAACTAATTTCTAGTTCATAAATGCATCTTTTTCCCTATAATTTTACATATAATTACATAAATATATAACTTAAAACACTTCTTCATCTCTAGAGCTTACTTGTTAAGATACTTATAGATAGCAATATCTTAAAACTTACCTTCCTTTAACTTTAATCACTATTTTAAAGTTTGGAATACTAATTTCTGTAAAAGTCAGTGAGCTCCCTTTACATTCTGCCATATTTTCCACCATATCAGGGGACTGGAACATCTTTCATATGAGGAAAGGCTGCGGGAACTGGGGCTGTTTAGTCTAGAAAAAAGGAGACTGAGGGGGGGATCTTATTAATATTTACAATGGTGTCAGGAGGTTGGGGCATCCCTTTTTCTAATGTATCTAGCAACAGGGCAAGGGGTAATGGGATGAAGCTGGAACACAAAACGTTCCACAAACACAAAACTGTTTTACTGTGAGGGTGAGGGAGCCCTGGCACAGGCTGCCCAGGGAGGGTGTGGAGTCTTCTTCCTTAGAGGTCTTCAAGAGCTGCCTGGACATGTTCCTATGCGACCTGGTCTAGGTGGACCTGATCCTGCAGGGAGGTTGAACTAGATGATCTCTAAAGGTCCCTTCCAACCCCTACCATTCTATGGTTCTATGATATTTTACAAGCAGAACCATTTGTTGTTATCATTAAGGATTTTTGGTACTGCAATATCAATGTCCACTTCATAGTTTTGAAGCTCTTATGCTGCTCAGATGCATTGTTCAAGTTGCTTTTCTCTAGAGCCTGAAACTTAAACTGAGAATTGTAAACAATCTCAAAGTTTATTCTGAGCCATTTAAAGTTTTTCTTATTATTGCTGCTCAGCTGTGGAGTAGGTAGGAACTTGTAGAAGCTGCAATAATGCAAGGTAAGCAAGGTTACTTTTAGCTTCATTATCTTCATGCCTTCTTAAAAAGGGGAGAGGAAAAGTTATTCTACGTCCAAAGCATTGTATTCTCACGATCTATAAATGTGTTTGCTGGCTGCATACTGTACTTTCTTTATCTGACCTTGCTCATTCAAAGATGCACTCGTTATAGTATGTCAGTCACTAATGAGGCCTAAAGTAATTGAGCCTGATTGAACTGGCAAGATGCTTCCTAATTATAATGATAAATGGAACTGGCTGATCAAGTATGGAGGGTGAATGGCATGGAGAACATTAAAACAAGGTCACTTTGTGAAGGAGAATCACTTTTTTTTTTAAAATCTTTTTCCTTCCTTTCCCATGTCCTCCAAAATGAGACTTTTCATCTCACTATGTAGTCAGACATTCAGTGTTTGACTATAATGGGACTGTTTAGGACAACAACACTGTAGACCAACTCCTTCCCCTAACTGTACTTGAAAATGCACGAGAAAAATACTAAAAGATATATGATGGAAGAGTTAATAGATTTCATACATTCATAATTACAAGACAATATCATCCAGATACATTATCCCAGAGAGAAAAGCTTTGTGTTCCTGGATCTGATAAATGAATTCTAATAATTTTTTTTAATAAACCTTCTCTTCAACCAACCAACTCTTTATGTTCTGTGACTATTTAAATCTGTGACTAACGTCAGAATGAAACTCTCAGAACAATCAGAATGATGTCTTAGGAAAAGCATCATTTTCTGAAGTGGGCTAATGCCATTTCACCTCAGACAAGATCTGATTTTCTCATGAGGAGCCACAATTAATACTGGTGTCAAGATCAAATATTTCAATATTCCATGAGCCAGTGGAGATTGAGAGGACTTATTTCTGAGTAAAAGGAAGACAGAGAGATAGCTGGAAAGAACTGGCAGATATCTACCAAGGGCATCTTGTGCCTCACCAATCTGACTGCTTCTGTAATTTGATTAATCTCTCTGTGGACCAGAGGTGATTAGTGAATTTTGTAAATTGAGTATAGGAAGGCTTTTGAAAGGGTATCCATAATATCTTGATAGGCTGATGAGATATGGATCAGAGAACAATGAGGTGAGCAGAGGATAAACTGCCAGGCTGAAAATATTCTGAGCAGGGACAGAAAATCCAGCTGCTCTCTGGTTACCAATGGTGTTGTTTAGGCATCAATAGTGGGACCAGTAGAGTTTGCTGTGCAAGAACATGTCTTCATCCCTTTGTCTGACCTTGTTTCCTCAGGTGGACCTCAGATCTACTGAACAGCTTTGTTTCAAGTCATGTATTTGGCCATGTCTCCTGAGTGGATCCTGGACCCAGGTCATCACTCACTGTGTTGAAAGTTCACAGTAAATCCTCTTAGCAGAAACTGGGTCTGTTATTTTGTTCAGAATCTGCAAAATAGTGCCAACAGGTGAGGGTACAAATTGAGCTTGGGTAATCCTTGGCTTTTGAATTGTCCTCACTTATAAACCAGACCTGCTCCTGATACCTTCTGACAGACAAGAGTCTCATGAAATTCAACACAAGAAAATGCAGCCTCCTTGGGACAAAATAATGCCTTCCAATGGCAGAGATTGGGTGGTCAATGAGCAGAAAGCATTATTATAGGAAAGAACCTTGAGGTCCTGATGGACAAAATAGGTGTAAAACAGCTGAGTGCCCTTGCAGCGAAGAAGCCCAACGAAATACTGTATCAGCAAAAGCCAGAAAGTTGTGTCAAGGAATCTTTTCCCTGTATTGTGCACCTGTGAGACCACAACTGGGGTACTGCAGTTTGGGCATCCCACTACAAAGAGAATGAAAACCTGGAATAAATACAGAGAAAGGGTATTAACATCAACAGGGAACTGGAGCACACGATGAATGAGGAGAGGCTGAAAGCATCAAGTTTGTTCTGCTTGAAACGGAGAATGTTTAGGGGAGATCTTATTAATGGTTACATGAAGTGACTTGGATTCACTTGGATATCTCTGTGCTAATCCAAAAATGTTAGTGGACATACATATACACAGCTATCTGAAAACAAATCACTTGCAGTAATAAGTCATTTTATAAAAATGAGAAAACTGTTCCTGTAACTTCTTACATAAATTTCTTACAGAAGCTGAGAAAGGCTAGTGAGGAGCACCAATCACTATGTTGAAATATTCCCATCAGAATTTTGTGTGCTAAGTAAACTCAAGGAACAGGGCAGAAAATTATGTTAGTGGCTGTAGGAGGCCGCTTGAACAAAGATCAATGAAGTTCAAAAATTCTAAGGTTTAATGGATCTCCATGGGTAGGTTTATCTTATAATTGCAGATTATATGCAGAAGAATAGCACTAATTAAAAGTGATTTATAACTATTTTTAGCCTTAATTGAAAGACAGATTTTCTTGTGTTAAGTTTAAGATGACTGTGTGTTAATACATAGTTTCAAGTAGATATCATATAGATCTAATACCTGATATTGATGTATCTTTTCTGCGTTTT
Organism: Urocolius indicus; assembly: GCA_013401255.1. Lineage (NCBI taxonomy): Eukaryota > Metazoa > Chordata > Aves > Coliiformes > Coliidae > Urocolius > Urocolius indicus. The sequence goes on along the minus strand of WBNH01011344.1, from coordinate 254,608 downwards.
AGTTTTCATGCTTTTTTTAAAAAATAAAACAATTCTATTCTAAATATTCCAATTACTTTTTGACTTGAAGTATTTGATTTTCCCAAATAATCCCCAAACACTAACATTTTAAATTTGTAAATATTTTGTTTCAGAACTCTTTTTAGTACAAAGAGAAAAGAAAAAAATGACTAAATTCTCCAGAGACCATATAGCTTTTTGAATAACTATATTTGTTAGCTGAATGTTTGTCATCCACTACAGCTACAATATATGTAAGCTTAAAAATAATTACTGATATGAATGTGAATAATATTAATAAGTACTTTCTATTATGAATTAAATTTCTAATTATTATTCATAAGTTTTAGGATTTTTCATTAGTATTATGGACTTTTGATTTACAACAATGTTATTACGTCTCACAATTAGACAGCACATAAACACTATTCACGATTGATGATAAGAATGGTTCACTACCTCTCATTGCTGAATTTCAGTGTCATTAATAATGTGCAGCTTTTAAAATCTAGGAGTCTTGTACACAGCTAATAACATTATGGGTGTAGCTAAGCTCTGCTTGCTAAGTTTCAAAGATTTTGAAGAGCTGATATAAATAGTATTTCAATGCTATATGTTTGCTGAAAAGCAAAGCCTGTTCTTGTGGAGCTATATCTTGTTTGTATTTGTTGACTAGTGAAAATAGAGAAGAGATAAAAAGACTGGATATATCAGAAGATAAACCAGATTTCTCTGATTAGTGCACAAGGATATGAACACCATGCTTCACCAATGAAAGATAACAGGTCAGTAATAAATGCTGAATACCATAATTTAATAAATGTATATGAAGTAAAAAATTCATAGACATTTGAAAGTAAAGCAGCCTGTTACTGAAGTTTCCAAATATAAATCAACATAATGTGGCTGATATAAGAATTAATTTTTTAAGTGCATGGAACTCCTGTGTATGTAGTTATCTGATTCAACAGCCAGCCACCTGACCATGTCTGTCCATGAAAAGAACTCCACCTGCAAATCATGCCTTTCATAAGATGTGAAAAAAATATGCCTGGGTCTGCTAGAGTAACTGAATATTATACAGACCTGGACATAAAAGAGGACTTAAAACCTTCAGGTGTAAGACATGTAAATGGAAGTATTTACCTGGAGGTAACTATACATGGAGTAGATATCTGAAATAAGATTATCATCCCTAGTGAATTTTCCAAAGCATTCAAAGCTCATTTATTGTGATAAGAAACTCCTAATGCTACATTCATGACTCACTTCGTTAAAGATCCTGTGCCAGGACCAGTGGCTATGGCCAGAGGAGGCCATGTCCCGTGGGAGGGACTCAATCACTTTGTTACAGACCTCCAGCCAGGAGCAGTGATTGTCTTCATTAAAGACCCTGAGCCAAGGGCAGTGACTATGGCCTGAAGAGGGCATATCCTGTGGGAGAGACCCAATATTCACAGAAGCTGTAACTGTGGGGAGGAATCCATGACAAAGAAGCTCACTAAAATTATGCCCAGAAGAGGCCAATTCCCAACGGAGGGACCTTGTATCTGCAGAAATCGCAACCATGGAAATATTCACTAAGGACTGCGCCCCGTGTGAGGGACCCTGTATTGGCTGAAGCCGCAGCTGCTGGGAACAGCCCACACCAGTGAAACTCCTTAAGGACTATGTCTTGGGGGAAGGACTCTCTATTGGAGCAGGGGAAGAATGCAAGGAGTGGTCCTCCTCTGAGAAGAGAGAAGCTGCAGAGCCCATCTGTTAGAGACTGACCACATCCCCCATTCCTTGCCCCCTGAGCTGTTGATGGAGGAGGTAGAGATATTGGAAGCAGTGAGCTGGAGCTGGGAAGAAAGGAGGGATGGGGGAGGGAGATCTTAAAGTGCTGGTTGTAATTTTCTCAGTCATCCTACTCCCTTTTTTGCTTTTATTCTGTTCTGTTTCTTGTAGAATAAACTTTCCTACTTTCCTCTCTAAGTCGAGTACTGGAGTTTTGCCCAGAACCATAATTGGCAGCGAGCCCTCCCTGCCCTTGTCTCAATTCATGACAATCTTGCTTATATTTTTTCTCCCACGGCCTCTGCCATCCTTTGAGGATGGGTGTGAGTGGGGGCACCAAGTGAGAGCCTGTCGTGGTGCTGCTGTTCTAGCTGGGCCAAACCACAACACTGGTCAGCTTTTGGGAAACTTTAAAGAAAACTGCTTGTAATGAAGTTGATAATATATATCTTTTGTCAAGAAAGGTCACATCTGTCTAGCATTTTAATTTGGTCACCTCTTAATAATGTGGTGGTTAGAATTATGACAAAAATCATTAAATCAGGTAGAATGACTCATCCATTACAGTCTAGAGAAAAGTCAATATTGACACTCTCAGTGATCTCATATGCACTTTTCTTGTGTAATTGGGTTGATGCTCTGATATATATCTGTGATCATGCTTTCCAAGGTGAAAACTCCTGTAAGGTTAAGTTCAACAATCCTCACAAGAAATGACGATTAGAGGACTTGAATATTCTTGATAAATTTTAGATTAACAGACAAGATAACACAGAAGCATAAGATATGAGAAACGATTAAAAAAACATTATGAAGAAGGGATCACACTGTGGTTTCACTAATGTGTCATTTTTCAACAGTTTAGGTTTCTATAATTATCCTTGGATGCTTGCTTCAGCTACTCTGGAAAAAATCTCAGTGTGAAACATTTCTTCTTACCAAAGTTAATGTTTTTAATTCTTCACCTACTTCTTTACTAAACTAGCATTAACATTTTTGCAAAACAAGTATAAAGCTGAGCCAGTTCTGCATGTGGTTCTTTGCTCTGATCTCATCCTCTCTTTGTTCATGGTAATATGATGTGTATCTCAAATGGAAGTTCAAAATCCTGAGGGAAGTGAGGATGGCAAGTAGCTGAGTACAGACCTTGGATTTACTAGAACAGACTTTGACTTGCTCAGAAATGGTATATAGGATCCTGTGACATGCAACTGTCAGGGCAGAAGAGCTTATGAGATCATGAATCTCATAAGCAGATCTCATGAATACAACCTCATCCAAGCACATGAATGATCCAGCCTCATACTCAGGAAAACAAGGAAACTTATGAGGAGATTATGGTGTATAAACAGGAATACACATGATTAATCTCCAGAACAAAAAATATCTATATATAGGAAGTCAAAACAAAGAGAGAGTGTAGTGGAGGAATATAGACACATGATCTGGGCATGCAGGAGTGCTGATGAAAAAGTCAAAGCACAGGTAAGATCTAACAAAAAGAGCTTCTGTGATTACACTGACATTAGAAGAACTGGTAAGGAAAATGTTCACCCAAAGCTGAGCAATCTAGTGACAGTGAATACAAGATGAAGTACTCAATGTCCTCTTTGATTTGATTTTCACCAACAAGGTCTCCCAAGGCCTCTGTGCTTAGAGATGAGTTTGAAGAAAGAGAGAAACTACTAGCAGCATGTGAGAGCTGGAATTAAGAATTTTTAAGAAAGATCGAGTCATACAAGTTCATGGGCTGTATGTAAGGGTTCTGGGAGATCAGCAGCAGGAGAAAATCATCTTCAGAAAGTGTGAAGACAATTCAAAGAACTATAGGCTTGTCAGCCTCATTTCAGTCACTGGGAAACTCATGGAGCAGCTCTTCTTGGAAGCCATTTTTGTGTGCATGAAGAAGCTGATTTGAAAAAGCAGTACAAACTGACTTACAGCAAATTGCATGTTATAGTTACTTTCCATTACTGAATTACTAGATCTGTGGAAGAAGGGGATGTGGTGACTTTCCTTTAGTCACAATATTTTGACTTCAGTGAGATTTTCAGCATAGTGTTCTCTAACATCCTTGTATCCAGATTTGGAGTGTCTAGATTGCTTGACTTAAAGAGTAGTGGCTGATAGTTCACAAGCAACCTGACAGCAAGCTACAAGTAGAGCTCCTAGACAGTCTTTTCTGGGACCTCTTTGTCTTTAACATCTTTATCAGTGACCTGGAGGAGCCAAGGAAATGCATTGTATCATCTATATGTTTGAGAGTGGGACTACTGTTCAGAGACTAAACAGGCTGAAGTAATGGGGTAACAAGAGCTTTATGAAATTCATGAAGTCTTTCATATGAGATGCACCATCTCCCACAAGAGTATGAAGTGGCTAATTTTCTCTGACTCAGTGGCTGGGTATGATCTTTCATCCTTGCTTTGCTGCAAAATATGCAGACAAATATGTTTCTGTGTGTTCATCATTCCATGAAATGCTTCATGCCTACTTGAGATTTATGAAGTATTGTACTCGAGATGTACAGGTATTATGCAGTAATCCTTCTCCTTTCCCTGAGTTAAGATCATGCTTGCTAGAATTACAGATTTTCTACTCAGTAAGATATGTATACAGAAGATATTTGGTTTTATGCTTTGATTCATCCTGCTTTGCTGACCTTTTTGTCTTATCCTCACATCATCCTCAATATCCACAACTATTTTTACTGAAAATGTTATCTGCTTGGAATCTCAGGTCAGTGATCTTATTTTTACTGTATGTTTCCATATATAACAACACCCTCAACCCTAGAAGTCAATCTGCTAGACACCACACCATGATCCAAGTCAGCATGGTCTATACCTGTGTATGGGTATAGGTGCCTTACATTCATTGTAGTGGCTGCAGCTCAGCTCAGCACACTGAGGCTAGCTTGGAATTTCTTATATAGCAACTGCAGCAGTTCAGAGCATGTGCAGCTAAACCAGAGATTCTCAACAAATCCTGCCAGACGCAAACTCCCAATAATAACTAGGTAAAAGAAAAAAAAAAACCTAAATGATCCATAGTTGCTGCTAGAATAGTTTTGCAGAAGTATTAAATGTCTTACTCTTTAGATGGAGGATTTCTTTTCCCTATCATTTTTCCATGGGCATTAAAAGAACTTCCATGGCATTAAAAAACAAAATAGGGTTTTTGCACAATATGCAGTAAATGGAAGGTGTGTAGATTAAACTAGTTTTATAATAGCAAGTTTCCTACTGGAAAAAGCCTTTTTTTCTCCTGATTCATCTTTTATATTTGTACTTGCAGAAAAAAACCACACTTCTAGATAAAACCCAATGAACAATATTGATCCATAGCTCTAACATTGTCAAATTGGTCACTACAGAAACAGTGATAATGCCACTGATTAGCTCAGGTATTTGTGGGTTACTGAAAGTTGACTTGAGGCTTCCTAAATGTTAAAGGTGATTTAAGGGATCTAAGTTGCTATTCTTTTGGCTTTCTTGGAGTCACTGGAATACTATGTGGTGTGGCAGTGTCCTTGCTAGTCTTCCCATCAGTACATTTCTGACCTGGAAGCAGAAGAGAAGCAGATAGTATACAAATGGTTTCCTGCCATTGAGGGATCCCCGTGTGTCCCAGAAATCTACCCTGCAATGTATCTCAGATAATGGAGACTTCTTTTTCCTTTGTGCTGAAAGAACAATATAATGAAAACAACGAGGACATTGCCTATGTTAAGAAATGGGAAGATTACGTCTCAGGTGTCTAGGTAATTAAATGTCAAAGCTTCTTGTCAGCCTGGGCTTCTGTAGAGGGCATATTCCTACCAACATAGAGCGAGAGGAGTTGCAGAGTTCATGTTCACATGTTGAATATATTTGTAAACAAACTTGCACCAAGTAACCTCTGAATTTACTTCCCTGAGCCTTCAGAATGGAGGGCATAACCTGGAAGGATATCTGTTGTCTTTCACTTCTCAAGACTGACTAATTCATTGACTCCTACAGTTATTAATAATGGAGACATTTTTACAGTTGTGAGAAAAATACAGGTCATTATCTCAGTATATGAGGGATATCAGATAGTCTGCTTCTTTGACACCATCTTTGCAGCAGAGGTCAATTTTAATACAGATTATCTTTCCTGAAGACTGTAAAATACTGTAAAATAGAATTTGACCATAAACAACACAAAAAAAAGAGAGGAAAATGGAAAGAGGAGGAAAAAGGAAAGAGAAGGAAAACAAAGAGAAAACAATATCATCAATGTCTTCAACGAGTGAACAGTTGTTTCTGTCCAAATTTCCAGGAGGAATGTTATTGTGGATAAAATGCAATCACATTGATATTGATTTGTTGAGACTGAGCTCATGATTATCCAATCTACTGTATTATGAATGAGAATTGCAGAATTACTTTACAGAAGAAGGGAGTGAGTCATGACATAAAATATGGTGTTAGCCATTGAACATCCGTGCTCACTCATTTGCTTTGGCATTTTCCGTGGTTATCTGCTCATAATTATACCTTGTAGTTAAGGAGGAACTTCTGTTGCATTAAACATTAACAGTTTCTCTTCAGTTGCACATATTTTCCTACACAAATTTATTCTGATATAAAAGCTGACAAAAACAAGTTGATATCTTTACTATTGAATCAGGAAAAAGTAAGGGGTAAAAAGGAAAGATTTCCATTGTCTGGTATGAGCAAATACAAAAAGATTTTTCTTAGAAATTTTTTTCTAGCACAACTTTTAGAACTTCTGGTATATATCATTTGATGTTTATCAGTCTTCTCAGATCATGGTTCAGTAACATAGTAAATGGTAAATATTAACACAGATACCTTAGTGTGGGGTCAGAAATACTGCAGAGATAATCTGCTGCAGAGTGAGACCAGATTACATTTCTTTTCAACTTTGATCTTGTGATTTTCTGTCTGGGTCAATATTTGTCTTTCCACATTGTTCTAACTTTATGTTGAATTAAATATTTTCTGACAAGCACTAGTGGTGTAAAGCGTGCATAAAATCAGGGAACCACAATATTCTGAGAGGTGTTTTGCATCTTGTGTTCTGGATAACTCAATGGAAGTTTGATTGTGTGCCGAGGCCTCATCTGAATAAGGTTAGTATTGCTGGGTAACAGTGCAGAGATCTGGTATAGCTGACTATGGAAGCACAGTATCCTTGCTGCACATTTGGTACATGATTTATCAGAATCATGTCTGAATTCACCTGTAGAAAACTATTGCAACCTGGATGAATCTGCTTCCCCACTAAAAGTCCACAGCTGAAATAATTTAGAGGTTTTTTAATGCAAGTTACGTGCAAGGAGTAAAAAACACAAGAACTTTTAGCTGATAAGATATGTAACTTGGTCTAATATGACACATTAAAATAAATTTCGAACATACTGAGCAAACAAATACCCTGAGTTTGTAGGAACCAAGAAAACCAGGTTTTACTGTGTAGTGGTTTTGGCCTGGGCCAGGATTTTCAGTAGCAGGGGGGCTAGAAAGGTGGCTTCTTTAAACAAAGAGAGTTGCTAGAAGCTTCCCCTGTAGCTGACAGGATTAGGGCCAGTCAATTTTAAGCTGGACCCCACACCTGACCCAGGCCTGGCCAATTACTGGTAGAGGTAACGCCTCTGTGAATAACATATTTGAGAAGAAGTTGTTGCGCAGTGTCAGAACTGCAGCAGCAACAGGAAGAGAGAATGTGAAAACATCTCCGCAGACACCAAGGTCAGTGAAGAAGGAGGGGCAGGAGGGTGCCTAGGCACTGAAAAGAAGGCTCCCCTGTGATATATGGTGAGGACCATGGTGAAGCAGGTTGTCCCCCTGCAGTCCATGGAGGACCACCGGGAAGCAGAGGTCCACTCGCAGCCCGTGGTGGAGGTGCTCACACCGGAGCGGGTGGACACCTGAGGGAGGCCGTGACTCCGTAAGAAGTTCATCCTGGAGCAAGTTCCTGGCAGGATCTAGAAGTCTGTGAGGGAGGTGCCCACACCGGAGCAGGTTTGCTCTCGGGACTTGTGATCCCGTGAGGGGACCCAGGCTGGAGCAGCCTGTCCCTGAAGGACTGTCTCTCCCAGTGGATGACCTGTGCTGGGCAGTGTGTATGGAGCTGCCCCATGTGAGGTCCCATGCTGGAGCAGTTGGTGAGGAGCTGCGGCCCATGGGAAGGACCCACGCTGGAGAAGTTCATGAGGGACTGTCTCCCGTGGGGAGAGACCCCACAGTGTAGCAGTGGGAAGTGTGAGGAGGCCTCCCTCTGAGAAGCAGCAGCGGCAAAGTCCATCTGTAATGAACTGATTGCAACCCCCATCCCCCATCCCCTGCGCCGCTGAGGGGGGAAGGAAAAGAAGTCCCAGGAAGTGGAGGGGAGGAGAGAGGTGTTTTATTATGGTTTTATTTCTCATCTCTCTGCTTTTATTGTTTCTTTAATAAATCAAACCTTTTTCTCCCTAAGTTGAGTCTGTTTTGCCCGTGATGCTAATTGCTGAGTTTGATCTCTCCATCCTTAACTCACAAGCAGTTTGTTGTATTCCTCTCTCTCTCTCCTGTCCAGCTTAGGAGGGGGAGGAATATTATGACTGGGTAGATATTGGGCTAAACCACCACAGAGTGCTTAGGTAATTTGACTTACACTAATTTTCCAACATTTTTCTCCTAAAACAAAGTACTTAGAGGTACAAATATGACCCCATGAACATTTTGTTTGACAGGTTAAGGCTGTGAATGCCTTGCTAAGATGTTACAATGACTAGTCATGAGCAGTACTCTACATCTAGCCTCAGCCACGGAGGGAATCCTACACAGGTAAAATGAGTCATAAGAATCCTTGAAAGTGGAGGCTGCGTTAATTTACTGTGGAAACAAGTATAAATATGTCCCAAGGTGTATGTAGCTTTACTTATTCAAGCCAGTGCCAAAGAAGAGGAAACATACATCCCCTCTGTGTGAAGCTGATGGAGCTTGCACTGTCTTATCAGTTTTGCTTATTTTCTATATCAGTACTTACAGATTACACCTTTCCATAGTCTGCATGGGTGCAATTTGCCACCTGATGTCAATGGGAGTAGCATCTGTGTAAGTGTTGGTGTATATATGTTTTGGTGACATTACTGTGCCACACATAAATTAATTTCTTCAGGTGGTATGTGAGAGGGAGAGATAAAGTCTTCTATATGGTATTGCACAAAGTAGTATTTTTATAACAATTAATGTCAAATCTTCACCAAAAGGAAGATTTTCCTTCAAGTATAAAATGAAAAAAAAAACAACAAAGAGGTAGTAAGTCACATGAATAAAGTAGAAATACTGAAAATCAGAGCTAGTTTTGCTTTCTCTCTCACCTTTTGGCTTTTGAAATTTCTTTCCTGCCATCTGAGAAGCCAGAGAGAGGAAGGAAAAGAAAAAAGAAGGCAAAGCCCCAAAGCTTTAATAAAGCGTTACATGTGACAGAGCAGATAGACAACTAGTGAAGAGAGGAGATATCTTTGGCAAAGTGACATTGAGATCTTTCAGAATGCTTGCTGTGTTCATGCTAGAGAAAATCTTTATGTATGCAATAATCTACAGCTATAGCCTTGAATGTTTCTTTCTCATCTTTATCACCTTTCCCCTTCCTGCTGCCTTAGTTCACAACATACCTGAAAACCAGCAAAATGAGCTGAAAAGCTCTCAGTTGTTTTTCATACTATCAAGTGATTAGAGAGACAAATACAGAAAGGTATGTTTGGGGTTTTTCATTATTCTTGTTCTGAATTTCCTCCTTTATGTGGCTTTTAGTACACGGTTGGTTGGCTCTTGCTTGTTTCAAAGAAAAAGCTGTTTTACACCTTCAGAGTGCTGTTACCACCAGTGAGCACAAACAGTAATGGACTTCATGTATAATTCATGCAATCAAAACTTTGCAACTGTGCAAAATTGTGTACCCCACATCCTGTGCCTCCAAATCGGCTTCCATAAACTGTCACAAGTTACAGTAGTGTGGCTCACTGAGTGGCCATAAACTGAAGAATTAATGAAGCTGCCTGAACAGAAGGATAGAGAGCCATTTAATCAGCCTTCAGTTTTAATTTTGATCGGCTGACAGGTGGCCAAAATACTAAAACTCTAAAAGAAAAAAAGAAAACTGGATCCAGTTATTGCTAAAAAAATAGGAAACATATGAAGAGATTTTAATCAAAGCTTTACTTTTGATGGCCAAAATTAAAGATTACTTTGAAAATACCTAATCATTTGTAGTATTAAATACTTAAAATCCACTATCCAGCTTAATAATTATGGAATTAGATATGAATTACTGAAGTAAATGCCTTCATGGCATTGTGACCAGGGAGGTGTGTCATCGCAAATTTACATATGGATTAGAGTTTTTTAATAAAATATAAAAATAACATCAACTTCCCAGCTTCCGACATTATACTTGTGCTCCTTTTCTTCTTTTCTCTCCTCATTTACATTGATTTGATCTAATCAACGGCTTCCTGCATTTAAGCATTACTAACTGTATTACACTAAGAGACAAGAGTAGAAAGAGATTTGTGAAATCTAAATCCATTCCATTTTATTAAATGCACAAAGTAAAAACTCAGCAGCTGAGCTCAGTGAGTGTGAGACCTCAACAAAGAACCGAGCTCATTGTAAAAATTTGTAAAGAATGATTTTATTGTTCTGTCCACAGCCAGTAATTGAGGGCTTGCCTTCATACAATCTGAGCATTCCTTCAAGTTTTGGAACATTCTCTACAACCTGATGACAAATATATATGGTATCTACATACATTTATAATCTCTGTTTCTTCCTTTCTAAATTTCTGATACCGGTATTACCCAAGGATGTCAGAGGTTAATTATGTTTCTGTAAAAAAATACACTATTTTATCATTCTGAGGTGTGTCAGCATTCAGTGTGGCTGTCTGAATAATGGATTTAGGATTTAGACAAAACACAAATTACTTTATTTGAATTGCTTGTCAAATTTCCTCCATCATGCCCTTATTTGTTCAAACCTATAAAACAGCACTTCCAATTAATTTTGTCAGGAATTATCATCACTCTGAAGCTACTTTGCATAGGAAATTTAATATAAACTAAAAATCTAAAAATACTGTGCATTCAGATTACATTCTATTCTGGAATATATTGTATTAACTATTCTGAAAACATAAAAAAAAAGAGCTTGGAATCTACTTAGCCAAATGAACAGTGTCCACAAAAGAGTTTAGTAGTTTAACTTACCTTCTTAAAAAATTAATGTGAATGGTTTCTTTGGTAGTTGTGCACATGTTTCCATACCTTATTGGTGACTCATGTACCCAATAAAATTCACATCTTTGTAGATGAATAGTTGTATTTCCTCTTAGCTTAAGCTTCTGAGTAGAACCAATGTACAGTGCTGGTGGAGTGATGACAGAAAAGCCGAAGTAATGTTGATAGCAACATAAGGGATGATGATATGTTTGATATCTGAAAAGAAATACTATAAACTTCTACTCAAAAGTATATGAAAAGTCAACTTTCTGCCTATAGCTACTGTTTGACTTTTTCATAAGATGTCTGGATATAACAATATCCTATTGCAAATCTAAAGCAGAAAAGGCAGACACCACATTTGCAATTCTACATCTGAATCTTACATCATGGGTGCTGACATTTAAATACTCTTTCTCTTTACTGATTGTCATGGATGAATTTAATAAATTTGGTCCAGTCTTTGATTTCATTTATGTACCAGCTTATTCATTCTTCTGAAATTTCTGTCTGTGATACAATAAACCTATAAAACATATAGTCACCTTTATTTCAAGTATATTCATCTCATGAACATTACTAACAACCTTCTATATACAATGAACAAAGACACAATCAATCCTGGCAATATTAATGTGCATATCTTGACTGAGCAAAAGCACACTGAACCATAAAAAAAGCCGTTTGGAAGGGTAAAACCAGAAATAACTCCAGAATAACTCCTTAACTTCTGCTAGTAACAATTGACACAATGAGAAAACATGCAATGTAAAAAAAATTCTCAACATTTAGAGATAACGTTGTTCTCCTGTTTCTAAAAAGAACAGTATGCTTCCTAAACAGATACTGCTTTGAAATATAGTGGTCTAAAGTTTTGAAAATTTTGAGCTAATTGCTCTTCCACTTTTTAATAGACTAACTCATTAGCTACAAATGCAACGAACAACATTGTTATGTGAATGAGTTTGCAGATAGTGTTCCTCTTAGTGTATATGATACGTGGAGGAATTTTGTCCCACACTGCCCATTTTTTTTCTTTATCCCAGCTTATTAGGTCCTTTGAATAATAATTAAAAAAATTTGAAGAAAATTATGGTAAACATAAGTACAGAAAAAACACAGCAAATATACATAAATTCCATTGCAGAAATATATGAATTTTCACTCATATTCTTTCACATTTTTTTTTCTTCAGCTTTAGCTTGTCTATTAAATTTCTGTTAGACGGAAATAGAACTAGGAGAATTTCCAGAACATGTCAGCATCAGAAATAGAAATACACTGACAACCCTGCACCTTGCTCTATGTTAAGAGTATCTAAGAGCAGAAAGGTGTGGCAAAGTAAACTGCGTTTCTTCCCTGTGCAGTTTTGTCTCAGGTTTTCACTTAACTGAGAAGCAATCACAGACAGGATGAAACATCTTGAATACATCTAGAACAGGAAGCACAACACATACAAATTAATTCTGTTAAAAAATGTCCTATAATAAAAGCCTCTATTTCATAATTTGAATCCATAGAACAATTTTATTTGAAGAAGTAATAGAAAATGACTACCTAAAAGATATGAAGCCATTGAGATCCTATGTCTTCTCTACCAACAAAAGGACAAAATTACTACATCTACAGTTAAGAGAAAAAAACCCTCACCCTGTCTCTTATGAGCTATCCCGTAGATCTTGTGTTCCCAGTGTGTCTGCAGACCAAAAAATTGTCAACAATAGGCATATGTACCTTCTGCATCCTTGGTAAGTTGACCAAGTAGATTGAAGGACCACAGGTGCTCCATGGTAGATTGTAACGCTCTAAAGAGCTGAGAATTGTTGAGGCTGCCCAGGCCTTTATAAGCTTTATAGTGGATATGCTGGACAACCAGAGCTGGAGGCCCTCCATCTTCATAAAACTTGCATTCACATTGATGATATATTTTGTTAGAAAGCTCTGATAGCTGTGAGATAGTACTGTGTTATCCAGTGGCACTGGTGAGCAAGAGAATCTGGTTCAGATTCTTTAGTACTTCTTGGTATTTGTGCACTCTATATCTTTGTAATTTTTGTCATGTGAATTTATAAAATTGGTGTCTGAAGAAATAAAAAAAATCCAAACCACTTCCTTTTGCTCATTAATTTTATGATTTATGGATAAGTTTGGAATTAATTTTAATTTTTTCAGTATGTTTTTTAGCATTACCAGAAATTATTTAGGCAAATATGATAGCATTGTAATGTTTCAAATAAATTCTTTTCACTCGTGGTTTCCATCTTAGTAATGTAAGAGTTGCACATAGTAGGATCTTCTTGGATAGGTCTTCCTGGAACCTGAACAATGAATGTTTGTCTTCATCACCAATAAGTAGCCTGTCCTACTGTTTTGAATAACTAAAGTCTTGGTATGTTTGCAAAGCTAAATATTCTTGTCCTTCTTGGTTACACAATACAATTATTTTTTGTTTCAACATATATTGCATTATTAATGTGCATTTTCTTTGTAACTCTTTTCAGACCCCAATTCTGACCTCAGATCAAACAAGCTTATGTGTTTTACATTCCTTTACATTTTGTATTTCAATTTTTAACTCTCTATCTGCTGGCCAGGGCTGTGCTGATACCGCAGGGAATGTTCTCATTCACTGGTTTCTCTAACCATTCAGAGGTGCAGGTAAAAACACTAGATCTTTTAAATTATTATT
>WBNH01011344.1:176271-239878 GCA_013401255.1 Urocolius indicus | reverse complement strand
TTTTTTCAGTATGTTTTTTAGCATTACCAGAAATTATTTAGGCAAATATGATAGCATTGTAATGTTTCAAATAAATTCTTTTCACTCGTGGTTTCCATCTTAGTAATGTAAGAGTTGCACATAGTAGGATCTTCTTGGATAGGTCTTCCTGGAACCTGAACAATGAATGTTTGTCTTCATCACCAATAAGTAGCCTGTCCTACTGTTTTGAATAACTAAAGTCTTGGTATGTTTGCAAAGCTAAATATTCTTGTCCTTCTTGGTTACACAATACAATTATTTTTTGTTTCAACATATATTGCATTATTAATGTGCATTTTCTTTGTAACTCTTTTCAGACCCCAATTCTGACCTCAGATCAAACAAGCTTATGTGTTTTACATTCCTTTACATTTTGTATTTCAATTTTTAACTCTCTATCTGCTGGCCAGGGCTGTGCTGATACCGCAGGGAATGTTCTCATTCACTGGTTTCTCTAACCATTCAGAGGTGCAGGTAAAAACACTAGATCTTTTAAATTATTATTCTTATTTTTTTTTACTGTGGGAGTGAGTTTGGGATTCAAAGCTAACTGTAACAGTTATGACACATTAAGGGTAAATTGCAGAATGTTTCCAATTATGCTCATATACCTAGGACTTCCTGCCTTGCTAATATTTATTTTCTTGATCTGTAAACGGCCTTTTAGCTACTCAATATATAAAAAAAACATTAAACAAAACTAAAGCCTGACTCAAAAACCTATGTGGTATTTGCATATGCATGCACAGCCATTGGTTTTACAAGACATACATAGTACTTGCATATCTGAAAGCAGACCTGGCTTCTGTAGTGATTGTGCTTTCTCTTGCCTTTTATGTGTGAACTATTATTTTCTATCACATCATAAGAATTCAGGTTGCAAAAGTCAATAATACATGCACAAATCCATACCAGAATGCCTCTTCCATGCCACATCATGTTTCATGAAAATTAAGTTTTCACTTGATTTTCTATTGCTAGAATATATTAAGCTTTAATGGGCCAAGACAAAATTTGGACTGCAAAACTTTAGAGCTGCTGCCATAATCTTTACTGACAACTGAAGGAAACAGTGGGAAAAGAAGTATATGGAGTGTATGGTGTGAGAATTAGAGGAGAAGTAATCTCTACCAGTTCTAATTGTATTGGTCAGTACTGGGTAGACCTGTTACTGCAGAAGGGCTCATGTTAGGAGATGCAGATTCCTTTGACTTTCTTTAAAGATTTTTCATCTGGGCACTACAATGGTAACTCCAATACTTTTGTTGTGAAAGACTAATTTTGTGATTACATGTTCTGATCTACAATTTAATCACTGAAATACCTGACTATCTAGGAGGTTTTTTTACATGATTTCTTTAAATGAAAAGGAAAAGCAAAATCCTGGCTACTTGTGCATCATTACATTTTAAAACTATCCTATGTAAAATTATCATCATTTATAAAGTCTCTCAGTGTCCTCTGATTTCAATTAGAAATTATATATTTTGGGTTTGCAGATCAAAAGAACATATATTTTTGCTCTTTTAAATATTTGCAATATTTCAATCAGAAGTGTTCTTTGTTATGCACATTATTTTAATAGTTTTTGGGTGCCTCAGACTAAAAGGAAGACGTGCATGATCAGGTATGAAGGATTTTAATGCTTCCTACATAATCTCCATCTAATATTCTAGTACGTCAAGGTAACCTTATTCTGTAAGTTATTGTTTTATATTACTCTCATAACAAGGGGTAGCTGTGATTAGCAAACTCATTTTTCATCTGTTGGATTACAGAAACACAGAGGAGCTTTTATGCTCTCAAATATACATCTTTAAAAAATTACCTTCGTTGAAAAAATGCTTTTAACAATGTTTATACATTAAAATATGTATTATAATCTTCATATTTGCATTTGAAGCAAATATTAGATTGATTTATGGTGTAAAATTTTCATGCAAAAATGTATCTTGGACTGAATATATTTATTACTTGTGTCATGCTACAATACAGTAAACATCAATAATTTTGATTACTAATGGGAAATCATATCGTGAGCCTCTTTCATCATTTCTGGATGAGCTCACTGTGTCTTGAGAAATCAGCAAGCCTGTAAATGATATTATAGTGTAGTGGAAACACAGGTAATTTCATAATAACCTGCTTAACTCAGGTAAGAGTACATAATAGTCAATAATTGATACGATTAACCATATAGCTGAATTACTTTCTAAGGAGTAAGAAAATGGTACTTTGCTATAACAATTCAAATGAAGAAATAAAAATGTATAATACAAGGATATAAGTAGAAAAAGTTAGTGGAAGGACTCAGGGATGTTAATGAACAGCAAACAATGCTCTTTGTTCAGTTTTCACATTAAAAAATCAGTACAAGTCCTAATATCAGTAATCTTGATCTTAAACACTAAAAAATTATGTAAAAAAATGAAGCTATAGAAAAATCATAGTAATTCACATTCATCTTAATAAAAGATAGTGCTCATTCTTTTAAGAATGAGACTACAGAAAATGGCTGACCTTGATTATTTTGCTTCATGAATATATCACATAAAAAAAATTTCCATCTTCCTAGTCATAGAATCTCAAAATCATAGAATTGTCTGAGCTGGAAGGAACCTTAAAGTTCATTTGGTTCTGACTCTCCTGCCATGGGCAGGGACACCTTTCACTAGACCAAGTTGCTCAAAGCTCCACCCAACCTGGTGTTGAGCACTTCCAGAGATGAGAAATCCACTGCTTCTCTGGACAACCACTTCCAGTGCCTCAACACCTTTGCAGTGAAAAACTTCCTCCTTATATATGATATAAATCCATTGTCTTTAGGTTTGGAACTATTAATCCATGTCCTGTCACTTATAGACTCTTGTAAAAGAGTGCCTCCACAGCTTTATTGTAGGCCCCTTTAAGAAGCAGAGGCTGTTTTAAGTTCTTCCTGGAACCTTCTTTTCTCCAGGCTGAACAACCCCAGCTCTCTCCACCTGTCTTCATAGGAGAGGTGCTCCAACCTTCTGATCATCTTTGTTGCCCTCTTCTGGACTCACTGCAATAGATCCATGTCCCTCTTATCTTGGGGGCCCCAGAGTGAGACAGAGGAATCCAGATGAGGTCACACAAGAATGGAGTAGAGGGGCAGAATTACCTCCCTCGACCTGTTGGCCGCACTTCTTTTGATGCAGCCCAGGATATGATTGACCTTCTGGGCTACAAGTGCACATGGCTGGGCCATGTTAAGCTTCTTGTCAAGGAGCACGCTGCCAAGTCTTTCTCCTCAGGGCTGCTCTCAATCCATCCATTCTTTGTCCAGCCTGTATTTGTGCTTGGGATTGCCCTGACTCAGGTACAGAACCTTGAATGTGGCCTTGTTGAACTTCATGAAGTTCGTACAGGTCAAGGTCCCTCTGCATTGCATCCATTCCCTTCAGCATGTTGACTACACCACACAACTTGATGTCATCAGCAAACTCACTGAGGGTGCACTCTATGTCACTGACAAAGATGTTAAACAGCACCAGAGTCAATGCTGACACCTGAAGAACATCATTCATCACTGCTCTTCACTTGAACATTCAGCTGTAGACCACAACAATTTGAGTGAGACCATTCAGGCAATTCTTTATCCACTGAGTCATGCATCCATCAAATGCAGGTCTCGCCAACGTGAAGACAAGGATGTCTAAGGATGTCATCCATCTAAGGATGTCATGTGAGACATTGTCAAATGTTTTGCATAGGTAGATATTGTCAGTTCCTTTATCCACCAATGCTGTTACCATTTTGGTTGTCATTAATCACCTTTTATTTTCCATGGGCCTTAGCACAGTTTCCAGGAGAGTGTGCTCCATGATCTTACCAGCCACAGAGGTGAGACTGACTGAGCTGTAGATCCCTGGTTCTTTCTTTCTCTTCCTTTCAAAAATAGTGATTATGTTTCCCCTTTTCCAGCCAGTGGGAACTTCACCAGACTGCCATGACTTCTCAAATATGATAGATTGTGGTTTAGCCACTTCATTTACCAGTTTGCTCAGGACCCATGGATGCATCTCAATGGGTTCCACATGTGTGCACCTTCAGGAACCTTCTCAAACCATATTCTCATACAATTAATGGTTCTTATACAAACCTTCTTTTACAATGAGTGGTTTTTCATTCTCTGTGTCCTGTCTTTGCATTTTGCAATTTGGGTGGTGTGGCTGAAGCATTTGCCATTGAAGAATGATGCAAAAAAACATCAAGCACCTCACTCTTCTCCTTGTCCCAGGTGACCAAGTCTCCTTTTTCCTTCCAGAGAAGGAAAATTTTCTGTAGTGTTCCTTTTTTTTATTCACTGGCATACCTATACAAGCTCTACTTGTTGCCTTTGATGTTACTGGCCAGATTTAATTCTATCAGGGCTTTAGTTTTTCTAACCAATTCCCTAGCTGCTCACAAAACATATCTGTATTCCTTCCAGGCTGCCTGTCCTTGCTTCCACCCTCTGTAGGCTTCCTCTTTCTGTTCAAGTTTATCCAGGAGCTCCTTATTCATCCACAAAGACCTCCTGGCCTTTTTGCCTGACTTTGTTGGGATGCATCACTACTGAGCTTGGAGTATGCAATCCTTGAATACTAATCAGCTTTCTTGGATCCCTTTTTGCCCCAGGGTTCTATACCATGGTATTCTACCAAGCAGTTTACTGAAGAGTTCAAAGTTGGCTGTCCTGAAGTGCAGTAAATATTGTATTTTTTTGTATCATACTCTTGTTAATATACACACAAAACCACATAAATGTATAGACACATATTTTCTTTACTTTTGTATGTTCTTGAATGTAGAAAAAAAAGAGATATTGTCAATGACATTACCTGTGCATTCCATTTTAATTAGATGCTAGAAATAACACGCCATTTTGCTCACTGTCTGAATGATATAAAAATAATAGCACAATTACAATATCTAAAAATAACTTTAAAAATAATGCCTGACTAGTGACTGTTCATTTTTAACTGTGTGCTGATCAAATTTCAAAACTTTACTCTTATTATTTTTACTGAATTACAATTTATCAACTCTTTCTGTGTAGAATAATATGGAGTATATTCAGCTCCTACTGAAGTAAATACAAAATCTTGACTCCTACATTAACTATATAGCTCCGGCGGAGTATTATATAAAAGATAAAGAGATGAAAGATTATACTGTGTTAAAAATTATCACCAAGGCAATGAAAAGAGAATATAGGAGTTTTAAAGAAGGATTTTTAATTCCTGAAAGGCCAGTTGTATAAAATATAGTAAGATGGTGCAAATGCTCCTCAACTTGCAAAACAATATAAAGGTGCTCTACTAGCACTTTTCTTGTTTCAGAGATAGCTTGGGTATTATTATGGGGGAGTTAAAGAAGAAAACAAGAAAAAAAAACAAATGAAAACTTCAGTTGCTTTTATGTGGGCTTCTTTCTACAGGCTGCAACTCCTACTAGGAGCCTGCTCCTGCATGAGGTGTTTATGAGATATAGCTTTTTTCAGGGCATGCCCATCTGCTCTGGTGTGGAGTGCTCCGTGAGCTGAGGTGTGGATATTTGCTACACTGTGGGTCTCCATGGGCTGCAGAATGACAAACTGCTTCACCATGGTCTTCTCTATGGCTGCAGGGAAAACAGCACTGGAGGCATCTCCTCTCTCTTTTTCTTCAATGGCTAACTATATAGGTGATAGACCTAGAGTCACCGGGCAGCATAGACATGGCCATTATATCCAGAGAGAAGAGAGACTTTTCAGACTTGCAAAGCCTCTTTTCTACACAAAACTCCTTGATAAAGGATAAGAAACTTCAAGGGCTCAACAAAAAGGGAAAAAGAGAAAATGTCATTGTAGATTCTATACAATATGCTATGATACTGTTTAATTTCTGTTGTTTTATATCTACTCCTGCCTTAATGTTAAGATGTTTATCTAGATGGATGTCTAGATATCTATTTATTTTAAAAGTGAAATATTTTATATTACTTATCTACTTATCTTAAATACAATGATAAAAACATGCTGCATATAATGAATTCGATTCCAGGTGTAAACAGTGGTAGAGAGTCTTACAGGGAATAAATTGTCGTCCCAATGATGAGCTACTGATGAAATGCTGCATTGTTAAGGGGCTCTGAAAAACTTTTCAACGAAAAAACATGGTCTGAACTCCTTGAGACTTGTATTTCTGCAACATGGGAACACAGAGAGATCTTTTCTGGCAACACAGATACAGAACACTTCCTTCACCACGATAATCAGATTTCATGGAATCATACGATGGTAGGAGTTGGAGAGGACCTTTAGATATCTTCTAGTCCAACCTCCCTGCAGAAGCAGGTCCACCTAGATCAGATCACACAGGAACACATCCAAGTGGGTTTTGAAGGCCTCCAAGGAAGGAGACTCCACATTCTCCCTGGGCCCAGGGCTCCTTCACTCTCACAGTGAAATAGCTTTTTCTTATGTTTAAATGCAACTTTTTGTGTTCCAGCTTTTTTTCCATTACCTGTTGTCCTGTCACCAGATACAATATAAAAAAAGGATGTCCCAATTTCCTGACATCCAGCAGTTGATATCCCCCTCAGTCTCCTCCAGACTAAACAGCCTCAGTTCCAGCAGCCTTTCATCATAAGGGAGATGCTCCAGTCTCCTGATCATCTTGGTGGCCCTGTGCTGGACTCTCTCCAGAAGTTCCTTTTCACTCTTGATCTGGGGAGCCCAAAAGTGGACACAGGACTCCGGATGAGGCCTCACCAGGGCAGAGAAGAGGGGGAGAAGAACCTCCTTCAACCTGCTGGCTACACTATTCTTGATGCATCCCAGGATGTCATTGGCCTTCTTGGCAACGAGGGCACATTGCTGGCTCATGGTTAGTTTATTTTCAATCAGGTCTCCCAGGTCTCTTTCTGATGAGCTGCTCTCCAGTTGGTCAATCCCCAGCCTGTACTGGTGTATGGGGTTGTTCGTTCCAAGATGCAGGACTCTGCACTTGTCCTTGTTGAACCTCATGAGATTCCTCTCTGCCCAACTCTCAAGCCAGTCGAAATCCTGCTGAACAGCAAGCAGCACAGCCTTCTGAGGAATCAGCCAGTCCTTCCAGTCTGGTATCATTGGTAAACTTTCTGAGGGTACACTGTCCCCTCATCCAGGTCATTGATGAAGATGCTGAAAAAGACTGGCCCCAGAACTGATCCCTGTTGAACTCCACTGTCCACAGGCCTCCAACTTAGTTCCATGCTATTGACGACCACTGTCTGGATTCTATCATTCAGCCAGTTCTTGATCCACCTCACCGTCCACTCATCCAAGACACACTGCCTGAGCTTTTCCGATGAGGATGTTATTGGAGACAGGGTCAAATGCCTTGCTGAATTCAAGGTAGATGACATTTGCTACTGTCCTCTCATCTAGCCAGACACTTATGCACTCATAGAAGGCTGTCAGGTTGGTCGAACAGGATTTCCCCTTGGTGAATCCATGTTGACTCCTCTGATAACTACCTTTATTCATATGTTTACTAGCAAATTCGGTAATGAATTGTTCCATCACCTTCCCAGGGATGGAGGTGAGGCTGACCAGCCTGTAGTCTCCAGGGTCATCCTTCCTGCCCTTTTTGAAGACTGGAGTGACATTGGCCTTCCTCCAGTCCTCAGGCATCTTGCCTATCCTCCATGATTGTTCAAAAATGATGGATAGCAGCTTAGAAACCACATCAGCCAGCTCCCTCAGAAATCTAGGATGCATCCCATCAGGACCCATTGGCTTACGAGCGTTAAGCTTGCCCAACAAGTCTTCAACCTCTTCCTCTTACACCAAGGACAAGTCTGTTGTCCAGACTATTCTACTATCCTTGCTGGCCAAAGCTTCCTGAAGGTCAGCCTTGGCTGTAAAGACTGAAGCAAAGAAGGCATTCAGTAGTTCAGTCTTCTCTGCATCCTCGGTCACCAGGTCACCCTTTGTGTTCAGCTGTGGGCCCATATTCTCCCTAATCTTCCTTTTGCTGCTGATGTAAAAATTCCTTTGTTTTTTCCTTAACTTTCCTGGACAGATTTAATTCTAGAAGGGCTCTAGCCTTCCTAGTTGCATCCCTGCATGCTTTGGCAATGTTCCTATTCTCTTCCCAAGACCAGGCCCTTTTTCCACCTCTCATAGATGGCTGCTTTCTGCCTGAGTTGTTTTAGCAGGTCTTTGTTCATCCATGGAGGACTCCTGCCTCCTTTTCCTACTTTTCTACATGTGAGGACACACTTATCCTGGGCTTGGAGGAAGTGGTGCTTGAAGATTCACCAGCTCTCTTGGGCATTTTTACCATGTAGGATCCTATCCATGAGATCTGTTCAAGCAAGTCTTTGAAGAGGTCAAAGTCAACTCTCCTGAAATCCAGGGTCACGGTCCAGCTTGGTGCCCTGCTTCTTCCACACAAGATCTTGAACTCTATCATCTCATGGTCACTGCAGCCGAGGTTGCCTCCAATCTTCACATCCCCAACCAGAATCTCTTTATTTGTCAGCACAAGGTCCAGCAGTACACCCCTCCTTGTTGATTCCTCAATCATCTGTGACAGGAAGTTGACATCAACATTCTGTAGCAACCTCCTGGACCATGTGCACTTGGTTGAGTGGCTTTGCCAGCCAATATCAGAGAGGCTGAAGTCCCACATGAAGACTAAGGATTGGATCATGAGGCAGCTCTCAGTTTTTTGTAGAAGGCCTCATTCACTTCCTACTCCTGATCAGGTGGCCTGTAGCAAACTCTCACAACAGCCTCGCCTACCTTACCCTGACCGTTAATTTTCACCCACAAACATTCAACCTGCTGATCATCCCCACCCAGGGAATGCGCTCAATAGCTTTCTCATGTAGAGAGCAATTCCACCTCCTCACCTTATTGGCCTGTCTTTCATAAATACTACATAGCCACCCGTGACTGGGCTTCAGTCATGGGAGCTGTCCCACCACGTCTCAGTAACTGCAATGATGTCATAGCCCCGTCAAGCAGTTCCTCCTGCTTATTCCCTGGGCTGCTGCACTGTTGTAGAGGCAACAGAGGGGTTTATTCAAACACACAGGTTTCCCTGGATAGATGCAAGAGGATGCTCTCTGATTTGATACTCCGTCAGGTTGGTCAGCCTTCTGCATCTCATCTCAGGGTGTGGCTGAGGAGAACTCATCTTTGCATTTCCTTCCCTGCCTTGTTTCCCTGTTAGACAGGATGGCTTATTCTTTGCCATTTCATCCTCCAGTCCACAAGTCTTTCAGTTTAAAACCCTCCTTATCAAGTTGGCCAGGCTATTCCCAAATAGTCCAGTGCCTTTGTGAGAGAAGTTTATTCCATCCTACCCTGTAAAATTACAGTCCACATTGTTATAAAAACTGAAATCTTCTTGCCAGCACCAGCCTCTTAGCCAGTAGTTAACTTGTGCAATTTCTGTATTAGAAACTGCTAGAAAAAGCACAAGCTACAAGCTGTAATCAGAGAAGGTTAGGTTCATTACTGGGAAAAAAATTTTCTCAAGGAGGGTACTGGTTGTGTCTCATCTCTTGGAGGTTTGCTGGTGTGAGTCAGAAAAAGAAAATGCTAAGACAGAGAGCTGTTGGTGATAGGCCTGCTTTGAGTGGGACATTGGACTAGACAATCTTCCCAAAGAACATTTCTATGCTTGTTTGAAAATAGTAGATTTTTCCTATTCTATTTCCAGATATTAAAATGTTAGGCTTCAATATTTTAGTGTGTTTTCAAAAAAAATATTTGAATAAACTAAAAATATTGAGTAATGTTTATTTTACTCGTCTATTCTCCACAAATGTGGAATCTACTTTTCATACATTTAAAAAAAAATCTGTATTATTTACATTTGCATAAAACAAAAATATGTCAGCATTCATGAACAAAAATGTTTTGGTTTGCAAATAAAAAACAAAGGACAGTTTTGCTTTTGCTTGCCATGAAAGTGCGTCTGAAATATTTATATAAAGAATAAAATCTTCTTTTTAAAAAAGAACTTGAATGAATGGTATGAGTTCCAACTCCAAGCACAGCTATTCAGAAAAGGAACATTATGCTTGAACTGACATAAAACTGAATGTTTGATTCACTCTGGCAATAGGAAAGATTTTGACTCCGAAAAAACCAACACAAGAGCAAATACTTCATTTTTAAGTCATAGAAAACAAAAAAATTCATCTGGAAAACTCAGTTATCCAGATATTTCATCTTTCATTAAAAAAAAAAACAAAAACAAACCACCAAACTCCTGAGTTTCTCTTTGGACTACACTAAAATTGTACTATGGTAAATCTCCTGGTAATTTCAAAATGATCTATTTCTGGTGTTAAAAAATGTACTGAAGAAAGCTGTACTGAAAAATGTACAAAGAAAACTTTTAAGAAAAGAAACTGAAGTAAAAACATGGGCCATGGCTCTTTATTAAAATGGACATCTGAGAATGAATCAGAACCATAGAAAGCCCCAGGATGGAAAGGACTTCAAAAAATCTTGTCTAACTTTTCATGGGAAAGAAAGCCTAGATAAGATCAGCACCTTGTTCAATCACATTTTGAAAACTTCTATCAAAGCAGACTCTATCACACACCTGGTGAAGTTGTTCCAGTGACTGATTGTTCTTATTGTGAAAAATTTGTTTCTACTCTTGAGATCAAACCTCTCCCAACTTCTACTCATTGACCCTTGTCTTCTCCATGGATCTCCTTGTGATAAGTTAGCCTCCATCCATTTTGTAGGAACCTTTTAAGTAGAAAGTTAAAGATGGGAATACTGGGAATAAGGAAAACAAAACCAATCATATTGGACAATATAACAGTACTGTCACTATTGTATAGGTTCTTTTACCTTCTATCTCATGACTCCGCCATTTGCAGAATGCTTCTGAGCACAAAACAAATTTCTTAGAAGTTATTAATTCAACAATAAAGAACTTCATCAACTGCATCTAGAGGAAGAAAATGTAATAAATTACACACTGATTTGATTAGTACAGTTTCTGAAATGAACATTAATGAAATACTCATAGATTCTGATCTGTAACAAACCAAACTAGATAAATTTTTTTTTTCTTAAATTTGCCTGGTATTGTGCATGCAAAAAACACATGAGTAGAAAGGAGTCATATATCTCCTTGCAAGGAATCAAGAGAGATATGTATTTGAAAATATTTGCCATCTACTTTCATGTATTGCACAGTTATAAGTTTCTTTTCTTATGTGTAGATGGCAAACTTAATGTATTGTCATAAATCCCAAAGTCTACTTTGTCTTTGGATGAATATTTTCAAATTTCCTAATCTTTCCGTAAAAAGAAGAGGTGGTATGTACTCCATTGTTACAGTCAAAGAGTTCTACTTTTCATTAAAATATTGCTTTAGTGGCCGAGAGAGAGAAAATTTTATTTGAATGGCAAGGTCTCCCTTCCTCCTTTGTTTTAAGTCACAGGATAAGATGAGGCGGGCTCAAATACACTAGATGGTCTTCATGTCACAACATCCTTCTGATTGTCACCTCATGGATCAGTGTAGTCAGTGAGAAACTGCGCAGAAAACATGTGAGGTACCAATACCAGAGCTATCCCCTTCAGTTCTTAAGAAATCTACAACTGATGGTATAAATATGGGCTTGATGATTTTCCATTTGATGATTTGCCTTGTACACCACACCAGCACTTTCATTGCCCTCACAGCGACAATGTCTGAGAACTGTATCTTGTTTTATTTTCTGTTTTGAAGGACATGGCAAAAGAATAACAAATTGTTGAATTACCTAAGCTAATAAGGTACATCTGTCAACTGTGTCTTGTAACTAAGGCACATGAAATTCCCAACTGTTGCAATAGCAGGCTAAGAAATGTATGAGCTGAAAAAGCTGTCATGTGCATTTAGTATATGACGGCAGTTAGAAATTCCACGTATATAAAACCTGTCTCATAAACCAGAAATTAAAATCTGTTTCATAAAGATCTGATCCTTGTGAGACAAGCAATTCTTATCTCTTCTGTCCTACAACAACTGTTTATTTAGAGATGGGCAATAAAATCCTCAGGATGATTTGTTTTGAAGCACCATTGATACACAATAACTCATTATTTTAGGTTATGTTAAATCGATTTCTTCTAGTTATCTGCTCATATTTTAATAATGTACAGTTATTCACCAACTAAACTTAATGTGTAGCTTATGTGTATCAGAAAGTAGAATTAAAATCTAATCATCTGAAGTATATTCAAAATCATTCAACTAATTTCCAAATATGCACAGAAATACACACATGCTTATAAAAATACACATATAATTGTAGACATAGTGAAAGAAAGATATTGATTTACTGGAGTATGTCTGGTGGAGGGCCAAAAAAATGATTAGGGGGTTGGAGTGACAAATGTAATAAATATCAGACTTAGAGTCGATTGCTCAGCCTGAAAGAATGTATGCCAAGGTCTTATTGCTCCTCAGTTACCTCAAATACCTGTGATATAAACAAGTTGTGCCAGATGCTTAGAAGTGGAAACCAATTGAATAAGAAGAAAAGTTTTAAGTAGCAATAAGGGCAATATTCATGCAATGAAAAAACTCACAACACCCAGCACATACACTGGAACAGGTACTAAGAAGGACTATAGAGTCTCCACTTCCGGATTTTTTTCCAATTTGTCTCTATTTTTAACAGCAGCTTGTGCCAGAGAACTACAGAGGTTTCTTCCAACACATGTTGTTCTATGTTCTACTGATTCTGTACATATATATACACTAATTTCTGGGCAGTTCTCTCCTCTTCATGTTTTCCTCTCTTTTACCTATTCTTTTTTTTAGTTTAGATTTTAATTTGGGGACAGGTATCTGAACTTCACTATGTTTGTTATGTTTGGAATAACTAACTAAAAAAAGAGAATCACAGAATCTTAAAGGTTGGAATGGATCTTGAAAGATCATGCAGTCCAGCCCCCATGTCAGAGCAGGGCCACCTAGAGTAGGTCACACAGGAACAGAACAGTTCACTTTTCAAATATCCACACTAAGTTGTCAAAATAAGTTAATGTTCATGGATATCAATGACATTGAATCCCAATTAGAGCTGACTGACAGATTGTGGCCTGTTTGAACCTATAGAAATTAAGGCAATGAAATTAAGGCAACAAAATTAAGGTTAGATGCAGTGATGTTCATTGCCTCTCACTTATTGCTGACTTTCAGATATCAAAGCTACTCCACTAGGCTAAATTGGTATATGTTTCCAAAGCTTGGATGAATATTTGTAACTGGATGATCATATTGCATCTGGTCTGTTGATTCCTGCCAAGATGGCATTTCTTGTTTGCCTCTGCTTGCTTTTTAATTTTCCTCATAAATGTAAGGCTCAGTTTTTATTAGCCATTTTCTGGCCAATAGTCCAAAAGATCATAACTTAAGTTGTTTTATGAACCATTTCTATTATATTTCTATAATATGAAATCCTTGCCACTGTGCCACAACCAGAAAAAAATAATTTTCAGTTTCTCAAGAAGGAAAAGTGGTGAAGAAGAAAACCCAGCATCATTTCTGTAATTTGTTTGTATTTCATAAATTATTATTTTACATAACTAAACGTAACAGGGCAATATGAGGTTAGTGGTTGGACGTGATGATCTTAAAGGTCTTTTCCAACCATAACGATTCCATAATAAAAGGCTACTAATGAATATTACAGATTCAAAGTGCAGGGACTCTGATAAAGCGTTTGTAATTAAAAGCATAGCAACAACTTTTGTTGTCATTTAGTGTTGCCCTGAAATTTAGCAGTCCAACTATTCTAGCAATTTTGTATAACTAGAAGTATAATTTGTTTTTTAATTTTCTTTTGCAACGATATTAGAAATCTAACTCATAGTCATAAGCAAAAGAGAAATCAATGTCTTGTTTATACAAAGATTGCTCAAAACAGTTTCTGAAAAGTAATTGCGTGTTTAACACTTGGAAGAAATCCTCATCATTCTAGAAATGGCAGTGATGTAATTCTTTCAGTAAAATTAAGTTTAATAATCTGCTGCCACTTGCACACCACCTCCCTCTTCTTCCTGTGTCTGTAGTATAATGGTGTTTGGCAGCCTGACCGGTACTCTGTGTTTCATGGAATAGAGGGCTGTTACTGCTGCAGAGATATGGAAGGGTGTTCAGGTGGGGATCAATTGTATCTTTGCATGTAACAGCTCCATGCTGTTAAATCTCGCCACTTCTTCAATTAAAGAATTATTTTCTTTGGATTTGCCAGCAGCAATAAGGCAGTTGGCAAATGTCTGTTACCCCTGGGTGCTTCCAAATATTGTGTCTTTCAGCCCATGCAATATAGTAAATTATGTGATTTGATATCATGTCTCAAAATATAGACTCTGGACGATGCTAGTGCTGAGACTGTATCAAAATGTCAGACAATTAGGTTTTTCTGTTATGTTTTCAGAATTAGTCCCTTAAGTACCAAAAGATGTACTGATTAAAAATAGGGCCAGCACCCATGTGGCTGTGGCAAACAAATGACTTACCTTTCCTCTCTGTATTATTGCGGCAACTCAATCAAATAAAATTCATCAAACTGTTTGAAATTGAAACACACATGAACAAAAACATATGTATTGCTGTGCTGTGGCTTCCTCCACACGTTACCAGGCCCTTTGCTGTCATTAATCATTTTAATCTGGTTCTTGAATAACTGGCCATTGACTCTGCCTCTTTGAATTTACAGACTTAATCTCCTAAGGAAAATTACTCCTTCAGGAACTTTAAACCTGAAAAACAATGCCTATATTCTCTACTACAGTCGTCTCAGAAACATTTGTGTAAAGATCTGATTTCCTCTGGGTATTTCCTCTATACCATCAGAAGGAGTCTTACAAGAATTTGGAGTTTATGTAATTGTTTCTAAATCCCTTATAAGATCTATGTTGCTGGATCTGCCTGACATACTACTTTTTATATAGAGAATCTGACTCCATTGGCTAACTACTTGATACTCCCCTAACAACTCTGCAATCACTGCATGTGGCTTTTTATTGTCAATTCAAATGCAAACAAGAGACATATTTGTGTAAATAATGCCAGACTCATTGCTCTGCAAATGCAAACCTCTGTCTTTATTATTTTTTTGAGGATCATACTAAGACTAATAGCCTCTATAGGCAAGTATCAGACCTCTGAACATGTAGTGTAAAACCTGTATGATACTCCGTAATTAGAGAAACACGTCTCTTTATCACAGAGCCTTTATCTTCTGACATTTTGTGATTCTATGACATAAATGAATGAAATCACTTTAATAATGAACTTGTTTCTTTATACTCTATCCATCACATCATATAATTTGCATGAGCATCAAAATTCAGTTCTACTACTTTGATTACCTCAATCTTAATTGAGTATTAATTCCGGTAGTACAACTTCACCAGAGAACGAAGTGTAGGCCATGTCTTTTTTGAGGGAGGCTCTGCATCTTGGCACTAGTGGTTGGCAGAAGAGTCAATTTTTTTTTAAGAGAGGTATGAGAGAGACAGATAAAGAACTTGGAAAAGTCACAAGTTAAGTTGTGACATAAGGTAACCAAATTACTACATGCCAGGCTGTGTTTTAGCTACCCCACTATACACATATGCAAAGCTTATTACAGTGAAGTATAACAGTCATTTGCAGACAGCAAGCTATAGTAAGTTGTTGAACATTGTGGTCAGGCAGAGAAGTAGAAAAAGATCTAATGACTCCTGCTGCCACACTGAATATCAAAATTAGAAAGGGTAACCAGCTGCTGAACATTGTACTGTAGCCATAGCAAAGACTTCTTTGAAATGAGACTCAACATTTGATTTCAGGAATCTGGTATAGCTGACAAAGATAAAACTGTAGAAAAGAAAGACTGTGATCAGAAAAATTGGATGGAAAGATTTTTTCCAAACCTTTATGTTTAATTCCATATAGTCCAATTATGAACTATGGCAAAGGTAATGGGGACCAAATAGAACAGACTAAATGCAAAAATGTGATTTTTTTTTTTGTGCTGCATTGCTTTCTTTTAGTTTGTTTACACCAGAACCATTTATACCATGATATAATACCATGATATTCATATTTCTATGCCTTACCAAGAAATTACATGAAACTCAGTTAAGAAATCCTTACATGGAAAAGCTGGATTGTTTCACATTTGAAGGAAATCAGGTAAAACAGTTTATTAAAGTAAAAATCTGTGTAGGGACAATAAAGCTCTTTCAAATCACAAATTTGTGGATAGTCCAGTTCTAAAGCACATAAATGTTTAATTTTTGACAAATATGGTGATTCTGCAGTAGTCCAGGTGTCTCTGACATCCAGAAGCAGCAAAAAAGAATTTGAAAACATCATAAAGTGTCAAGTATTCTCCTGTACTATAGAAGTCAAAGAAGGATTTATCATAGAGTCATAGAAAAGGAGGAGACACATTTTATGAAAAGTTCCTGCAACTTGTACAGAAGTCCTATGGGAGTGGTTTGTTTGAATGAATAATCCATTCCTCATTTTCTAATGTGACAGCTAGGAATATGGGAAGTAATGAGAAATACAGGTGGAGTTTCTTTAGCTGGAATTTCTCCACAGGCTCGTTTTAATACAAAAGTATAAAACTGTAAGTTATTTAACTTATATTATTTAACTTATCTTACAGAACACTCTAGCCCTATACTTGACTAATAAAATCCTGTTTATCCTTGATGAATCATTTCCCTCCATAAAAGGGTAAAATAAATATGGAGAATGTTAAAACCAAAGTACCTTCATTGATTTTTGGAGTTGCTACTAATTTGCATTCAAAGAGAGATGGATATAACATACTAAAGTATTCTTCTAGTTATTGCCAGCCAACAGACACTTTTGATCTGCATATGAAAAAGGCTGGCCACTACAAATTACCTATGCAGTGAGAATATACCTTGATTCCTTTCAGCTTCAGCTTCCCTTTGCCATGGGAAGCACATAGACATCCAGTCAGAAGCTTTGCTGATCTGACTGCTTGACAATAGGTGACTCAGCTTGTTCGTTGTTGCACTGCAGATCACAAACTAAATGAAGACAAGATCCCAAGTTCAGTGGCTATTTCTATCTCCTTTTCACTGTGTTAAAAAAATACAAGTAGTAGCAGATATAACTGTTCTTCTTTTCCTCAATCTCTTCTGTCAAGTGTAATCATCTATGGTAGTTGTAAATGAAGGCCAGAGAGACATCTCCTGCAAGATCCCAGATCTGGAACAGCTTAATCCTATTGGAAAAGTCAGTTAGAAAGTAGGCAAAAAAGTGATAACAAGAAAAACCTCTACTAATGAGAAAAGCATTGTGAGTAAAAACTTTAGAATTTATACTTCTCTAGAAATTTCAACAAGCATGTGACACGAGTGTAATTGGAGTTAATAGACATATTCTTAGGAATCTTTGTTGATGTGTGATACACTTAAAGTGCTTGAGTGAAATCGTTAATTGCCAATGGAGCAAATACAAGAAGAATTATGTGATTTTAATTAACAATAGAATTTGATAAAAATCTCCAGAGTGCAAAAATACTGTTAACAACAACCTGCCTTCTTCTGCAGCCCCTGGCAAATTTCACTCCCAATCTTAAAAACATTCAGCATAGATCAAAGGTAGGAGCTGCATACTGAAGTGTACCTCTTTGAGATGTTCACATCTTAGAATGATTTTCCTACAGCCTTTATCACACCATGGAATTAAGCTATTCCAAACACATTAAAAGAAAGAACCTTCCACCTGGCTAGGCTGGAAAGTAGCTAGAGTCTGTCAAAGAAATAATTTAAAAAATATTGACTACATGGGTTTTGTGCTATTTTCTTTGCAAATAAGCATCTTTTTATCAGATGTCTCAAACATGGTTTTGCATCTCTGCACATATGATGAAAGTAACAACTCTTTCCCCCTTATTGCCCTCAAAAGCTCTGCTATACATAGCAAGCAGTTAATTATTCTGAATTCATGCCTAGCATCAGATTTAACACTCTAAAAAATACCGCTCATATATAAATTTGCATGTAAACGCGTTTTCTGTTTAAAAGACAAGCTACATGAAACAGAAACGCTAACAAAATCAATGTTGGTAGAGATCTGAGAACAAAATTCATATTTAATTAAAGTTTGATTACTGAGAAGAATTACCCATATCTGGGAAAACAACAGGAAAAGAGCATATACTTCTTGTCGCCTTTCCCTCTTAAAAGGACAGAGAGCTAAATATTTCCATTTAGAAACTGCAGTAAGTGTCACTAATGCCTGAGCACATATTTAACTTAATGATACATATCACCTTGTAATACATGAGAACTGTACTCTTTTGATATATTTATGAAGCTAATGGAAAGACATGTTATACAGAAAGGAAGTTTCTATCCTACTTTCTGCACTTCTCTCCCACTGTGTGCCACATAGCTGAGAAATGTAACATTTAGTCTTTCTGTATGTTATCAGAGTAACTTCTCAAAAACCTAAGTAACAGTAGTAGAGAAATTAGCCTAGCCAGTGTGAAAAATTGAGTAAACAATCCCTGTCTTGAGCCACTGGTTACTTAGAGTTTAATTTCAGAGAGAGGCCTCTTATTGCCTGACCTTGCCAGAAAGGGCCATTGGTAAGTGGATGCTAGAGATCATTCCACTCAGCAACAGTAGTTTCAAAGCTGTAACAAGATTTACCATATACTGTATGATGAATGCATTTGAAAAAGGTCAAGAAAATAGTGACAGTTTTATTGTTTTGTCTTATTACTTTTTATATCATCTAGTCTTTTATCTCCATATGGTGACCTTTCACAGAAGTGTAAAAAATACTAAAAAAAACAAGATAACCGCTGCTGTACTGAATTTAAACCCAATATTCCCACCAGCCTTAAACTCCTTTTCTCTTGATGATGAAGTCCCACTGCTCAAATGCTTATCATTTAACTTTTTTTCTTGCTTTTAAAAAAAACTAAAACATAATTCAACCAGAGAGATGAAGTATAAACTTAGTGACATTAAGAGCAGGAAAAAAGTTATGAAAATAAGAGTTTCACTATATTGATGGTCCATTTTTTTTACATGTAAATTTGACACTGAGATTTTCTGGACTGGAAAACATGTCCATGCAGATAAACACAAACACTAAATAAAATTTAATTCATATTACCTTCCCCAGAAAATACTTTTCATAGTTAAAACATGTTCTCCTCATGAGAAAAATCATCTTTCAAAGGCAGGTTTAAGTGTCCCCAGAGCACAAGAGCTTTTTCTTCTTCCATCAGCTTGCTTTCTTTGTGTCTCAGGAAGAGACTACAACTACCTTCCAGGCACGACTGTTTCAATAAGACCATCAATGTGATTTATCTCTGGTCTCATAACTCCAGTCATTCTATTGCCG
Source organism: Urocolius indicus (assembly GCA_013401255.1). NCBI lineage: Eukaryota > Metazoa > Chordata > Aves > Coliiformes > Coliidae > Urocolius > Urocolius indicus. Next base: position 220,460 of record WBNH01011344.1, on the reverse strand, counting down.
CACAGTGAAATATCACTCTTAGAAACTCTTCTAGCCACACTCCTCAGGTCTGTGGAATTTTAAGACCTGATGAAGGATGGTATTATTTGGCATCTATGCTGCCTGTTTGCCAGATGTGTCTCCTTGTTACAGGTCCCATGGTACCCTTCTGGTCGAGGAAGACTGTTAATCCTTTTAGCTTGGTTAAATTCCAGTTCAGGGAGCTCAATTATGTCTAAATCAACTCCCTTCCCCTCCTGTAATAAGAATATCAGAGAGGTTTTTTTGATTTGTTTTGTTTTCTTTTTCTGTCACAGTGTTCATTCCTATTGTAATACTTTATAGTACATCTGAAAACGCATCGTATAAGTTAAGGGAAAAAGGTTGTTGTAAGTGAATTCAAATCCAAGATCTTAATGTCTTGAAATTTTAAATTTGCTAAAGATACAGGGATTGAAAGCACTATGTAAACATGGAGTCATTATCACTTTTTTTTTTTCAGAAGACAAGAAAGAGTGGAAATTACTTCACTAGTTGCATTCATATGAGCTGTTAATGGAAATACAGAGCAATTTCCAATATATGCAAGATGAATGATATATTCATAATGACCTCATGCTATTGTGCAAAGTAGATGCATAGATTATACACTTAGATGCAGTAACAGCAACCTGATGAGCAGTAAATTTCAAAAAAGCATAAAAAAAATGTGCATATATAAACCAGGAAATTATATTCAGACATTTCTTCTGAAAATCTGCAGGTTATTTTTTTAATATTAAAGAAAATAATTTTAACTTTTCACAGAATCACAGAATCTTAAGAGTTGGAGGGGACCTTGAAAGATCATCTAGATCATCATCTAGACCAACCTCTGCCAGAGCTGGACTACCTATTTCAAATTCATATGTAGACTGCATCTGTTTATCAAGTAAAACATGTCTGATCACATTCACTGGTCTTTCACACTGAATCCTCATCCTATAGGAGTATACAGTCAGCAAGCAGAAAAACACATATTTATCTCTGAAGCCTGTGACTGAGGGAGGATTTTTGTTCCCCATCTGCTGGAGGCACATTTGCATACAAAGGTTAAATCAACTATAGTCCAACTATAGAAGTATTGACAATGATTCAAGACTTTGGTTACTTATTTTGTTATAAAATTTCTCTTCTGCTTTTCATTTGACTGGCTTATTCTGCTTCTCTCTAGTCTGCCAACAACTAGTTTTATATTTAAAATAACCCTTATGTAAAGAAACAGTACCTGAATTCCTTATAAGCTTAAATTTCTTACATCAATCCATGACTTAATATTTTGGCACAGCTGACTGTTAGCAGACTTACTTCCTTTACTTTATCTCATTTTTAGAAATAAAATAATTCAGTTTGCCCTACTGAATATTGTTTGTAATTTGCTTCAGACTTTCACACAGGGAAAAGGAACAAAAATTTTAATGGAAAAGATTGAACACTCTTACATGTTACAGATTCAGTGGCCTTTGCACGAGAGTAGCAGATGAGGATTTCCATTTCATTTCACTACTTCAATATTACAGGTCCTAATTTTACAAATCTTATGCATATATTTTTGTTATTATACTTGTAGAGTCACTGACTTCATTAGGAATGGAGGTGATTAGTAGGAAACTGCAAGGAGCAAGTTCACTTTTGTACAGAAAAAAAGAAATCCAAATCATAACATATCTATAAAAGAAAAAAAAAGTCCTACTTTTAAAAATATAGAGGTTTTAAACAGTATTACCACTGATTTTATAGTAGCTTCTAGTTACGTATCCAATTATGTTTGATTTTTCTTTTTTTAAAAATAGGTATGGAATTGATAAATGAAGGAACATAGGCTAATTATTACTCAGTCAACAAGGACTTTTAAGTTAAATAGCAGCTCTTGCCCCAAACACTTTCTTCCCTTTCACTTGATTCTGTTTCCCATCATTTACTGACTGTTTGTATACATCATGTAAACATAGCTTGATGATGCCCACACTCATCTTAACCTTACTTTTTTGAAAATAAATGTGCTAAGACAGGAAATGAAAGTGGCAAATGAGGTTCTAATTTACATCAGTAGGAGATGCAGGTAATATGCAATGGAATGCTATAATCCAGTCAGCTAGCCTGCACTTTCAGCATTATAGCAAAGCATTGTTCTGGTACTTGATGAATTACTCTGCAGAAAAGGAACTGTATTAGTTGAGAAGGAAAACCAGCTTTACACAGAAATTAGGATGTGGAACACAAACTTAATAACAGTAGATAAGCCAAAAGGACGGTCTAAGAGACTAATATGATAGTTTGATATTGTGGAAAATGCATTATACACAGTGAAGTAGGTATGATGGAAAAGTGGAAAGGCATAGAATATTTTCTGCTCTGAAGTGGAAGGCAATTAGACATAAAGATTTTTTTTCCTGTCACACAGATTCTTTTCCTGTCAGAGAGCAGATTTTTCTATATACAGCATAATATTCTGTAGATAAACTTTGATTTGTTAGGAGTATTAGTGTTTGAAGTGGAGATGAACCTCCCCTATCTTGGCTCAGCAGGTTAGTTCCTGAAGATAAAGCCTCAGAGATATTACTATAGTTCTCTTGCATCTTGGTCTAATGTCTTTTAAGTTCAATTTCAAGTGATCTCATCTGTGGTATAGACAATTTATTGAAAATTACATGGTCTTTGAAGTCATTTAAAGGGAAGAGATTTCTTATTTGTATAATATTCTATGCTGGCTCACTATGCTTTGTTAAGGTGATCAATATGCATCCAGTTGGTATTGAAAGAAATCAAAGTTTTTACAGACTCCCAGAAAGACCCATTAGCTTCTTGGTAGAGAAGATTTATATTAAAATGTAGTCATTTGAAGTGAAATTCAGAATTCTTTGAGATAAATTGTAACTTCCCTCAATGTTGGTCAAGTCAGGTCTTGAAGCTTCTTAGGACAAACTCCTGGGTCAAGTCTTCACCTTGGGTATGACCTTTCCTTGTGTTTCTTTCTACTAATGAGTCTTGGTGCACAAGTAATTAGTATTGAAATATGAAGCACAGTCACATTGTGTACTAATAGGGTTTAAAATCCTTCTGTTTCTTACTCTTATGAGATCATATAAAAAACTATTTCACTGTGAGGGTGACGGAGCAGTGGAACAGGCTGCTGAGGGAGGTTGTGGAGTCTGCTTTCTTGGAGGTCTTCACGACCTGCCTGGAAATGTTCCTATGTGACCTCATCTAGGTGAACCTGCTTCTACAGGGGGCTGGACTAGATGATCTCTAAAGGTCCTTTTTAATCCTACCATTCTATGATTCTATTATTTTATTTATATCTAGAACAGAACATCTGGAAACAATGGTGACTAGGTACTTTTAGCAAGTAAATTCAGGCTTTGATTATGTAAAGTTTCAAAAATTTGAAAGGCTATGCCCATACAATTTTACTAGCAAGAACATTGACTAGTAATCCTGTGTCACCTTTCCAAAATCCTCAGATTTAAACTTTACTTCATCACTCTCTAGATTAGAAGAATATAATCCATTACCTTCTCTCTCAGCAGCTGGTGTGATAGAGGAGATAGACTTGCTATGGTGATTAATTTATTATATATTGTACTTGGGTAACAGATTAATAGAATTTCCCTAGAAATAAATCAGTATATTTGACCATATTCCCTAACTAGTCTAATTTAATCTCTGGGCAGCTTGGATGGGATAGCCTTTGCCTCAATTTAATTTCAAAAAGGTCCTGTAATATTCAAAGAAACACATAAGTGTCAGATCTGACTTATGATCTATACCTGTGATATAGACTTCTGAATTCTATGTCAGTTCCAAAACAGATGGCTCAGTCTTTTCGCTTTTACTCCTTCCAACACTCATGCAGAACATTCATTTACTTGAATGATGAGCTCTCTATAGCTCTTCTTAAGGCTTAATTCTCCCCGGCTGTAGATTTTTAAGTTTAATGAAGCGATGGATCATAGTCAAGATAGGGCCAGTTAAGAAGCTGCTAACTTTTTTCAGCTTGCACAATAAAGTGAAAACCCTGTGACTCAGTGAGGGCAATTTTAGAAGGAGAAAAGAAATACTCTAGATGGAGAAAACAATTTGAAATAAACATGCATGTGGTTCTCGTGATGCTTCAGTTGCTTTCTCTTTCTCTTCCTTTTCACCCTTCTTCGAGTTTAATGTATATTCATCCTTCACCATTAACTTCTTTTTGTATTTCTCAAAAAAAAAAAAAATCTGTGTTGAATGACAACAGTTTGGTCAACAACAAACAGTTTTGAAAAATACATCTATTTGTCATATAAAACATTTACAGTAAGAACTATAAAGGTTCTCTAAACTGTTTCTAGATTCTTTCACTTGAAAAACTATTCAGATTTATAAATTAGAAATTAAGTTTTGAGAATTATTTATGTTTTGGTACATATGAGAAAAACGGCATACAATTTTTTGGCTGATTATTTTCAAGGATTGATAGTTGCTTTATAGAAATTACTTTCTTCAATACATGTACACAGTTTGTTCCAATTCAATCCTCTCTCAGAGAGGATATGCTGCAGGGTGTCCATGGGAGACCTCTCTTCTCTGCTTAAAGCCTTTCCCATTTTTTCCCCATCTCTATTGCTCGTTTGCCTTTTCAGATGTTTCTGTCACAGTGATCCTAGCGTTTCTTCCAAAAGGTTTTTTCCGACAAGTTTGGCATAACATGTCGGGGTCACCAAGTGTTGTAATGGTGCAAGTAATGCTCATTCAAAGACAGAGAAGCTAGGAAATACACATACAAGGACATACACAGGCAACACAAAAGCCAGCAAGGTTGACTCAAAGCCACCTTTCATTTGCTATCTACTTCCTTATATGCCCATGTGATCACCTAGGGCTCCATTGATTAACCTGCAGCATCTGTTTCTGATAATTGGAAGCAACTTGCCAGCTGCATAGACTTGTGCTTACCATCTTTATTCAAACCGAGGAAGTATCTGGCTGGTCCAAGTCTTATTTATATCCACAACAATTACATTCTATCTTCAGGTATAAGGAAATAAGATTGACTAGCCAGTGATTGTAGTAAAAGAAAATACATAAATGAGAGCAAAACAAAGTATGTTGTTCTCAGCAACCAAAAAGCAAAATAGGTTATCGAAAGACATAAGAAAATTATCTGTATTCTGACTTTCAGAACTTTAGAAAGAAAAGGTTTAATTTTCTGAAATTCAGAGCTTTTCATTTGTATTTATATGAACCATGTGGACAACAGCAATCATCTGGTTTATTCATTTAATGTTGTTTGTCATGTATCAGACAGAAAAATGACAATTTAATCGTGCTCAGGGAGCTAGCAGATATCATCGCTAGACCACACTCCATCATCTTCAGTAAGTCATGTAGAACAGAAGTGCCTGAGGACTGGAGGAAAGCAAATGTCACTCTAGTCTTCAGAGATGGTAAGAAGGAGGATCCAGGTAATTACAGACCAGTCAGCCTCACTTCCATTCCTGGGGAGCTAATGTAATAACTTATCCTGAGTGCTGTCTCCAGGCATTTAAAGGACAAGAGGGTCATTGGGAGCAGTCAACAAGGTTTTACCAAAGAGAAGTCATGTTTGACCAACCTGATAGGCTTTTATGAAGGTGTAACCAGGTGGATAGATGGTGGTAGTGCAGTGGATGTGGTTTACCTTGATTTCAGTAAAGTGTTTGACACCATTTCCCACAGCATCCTCACAGCAAAACTGAGACAGTGTGGGCTGGATGGTCAATGAGATAGATTGTTAGGTGGTTGAAGGGAAGAAGACAGAGAGTTATGATCAATGGGACAGAGTCTAACTGGAGCCCCTCAGAGGTCGGTGCTGGAACCGGTACTGTTCAATATATTCATTAATTACCTTGATGATGGAACAGAGGGCTCTGTCAGCAAGTTTTCTGGTGATACTAAACTGTGGATAGTGGCTGACACACCAGGAGGCTATGCTGCTGTTCAACGATACCTAGACAGGCTAGAGAGTTGGGCAGAGACAGATCTAACAAAATTCAACAACGGCTCTTTAGCTTAGAGGAGACTGAGAGGTGTCCTCATTAAGATTTACAGATATGTAAAGGATGGGTGTCAGGAGGATGAAGACAGGCTCTTCTCAGTGACGTCCAGTGATAGGACAAGGGGTAATGGGTAAAAGCTGGAACATAAGAGGTTCCAAAGAAACACAAGGAAGAATTTCTTCACTGTGAGGGTGATCGAGTACTGGAACAGGCTGCCCAGATGGGTAAGAAAGAATATAAACTATTTTCACAGGATGTTAATTCTTATTTTAAATAGTTTCATTTTACCGACATTTGCAGCTTTACTTCTATGCTCTAGTTACAAGTATTTGAAGTCTCAAAACAATAACTACAAAAAAACAGGCTTCCAGAAAATGAGTAAGAATTACACTGCTTCCATTGGGACTGGGAATGAGAGAATTATGATCATTCAGTATTCACAAAGACCTTTGCAACACTGGGACTTCAAATATTGTCACCAAATATTACTGTGTAGTCTTCCAATCAAGAAAAAAAAAGGTATTGAACCAACAATAATCATCTTTACATGTACTTCTATTCATTCCTACTCACAGAACTCAAAATGAAAAAATGGAATTATCTTGCACACATTCAATTAGATTTCTTAAGAAACCTATGTGCAGGTGTCATGTTAGCCTAAAAATAGGTTACACATGGCACATGAATTATTAATTATAAATTACTCATCTCTGCAGTTAGCCAAACCAATAACCATTTCAAGAGGACATGCTTTTCCAAACTCAAGAGTTCACAGATAAACCCTAGAGTCTATGATCACCTATAATCAGAAGTCATTAATGCTAGGTCAAAAATGGCAAATGAGACTGGAAAATTATAGATTTAATAATAAGTATGAAATTATTATGGGTGATTTTTATCTTCATTGGTTTTAAAAATTAATTGAGTAGTAATAAAATCTGGCAAAAAACATTTAGTTTAAATCAGACAGTCGAAAGTCCCAGAAGATTTGTGGCTGGTAACATAAACCAATGTTTAAAAAAATTAAATTTCAAAACCTAAATTATTTTTTGATATGTAGGTGAATAAAAATCTGCTAGTAGAAAAACTAATGCACATTGTCAATACATGACCTGATGTTCATCATCATTAATAAATTTCCTAATTTAAATGTTACTCTTTCTTGTAAACTTGATGTGCTATTTCATTTCATGTCTATCATTAAAAAAAACCCCTTTGGTAAGTTGGGATCAGCTGTCCTGTCTGTGTCCGCTCCCAGCTTCTTGTGCACCCCCAGCCTACTCACTGGTGAGACAGTGCGAGAAGCAGAAGAGATCTTCACTCTGTGTAAGCACCGCTCAGCAATTTCTGAAAACATCTCTGTTATCAACACCATTTTCAGCACAAATCCAAAACTTAACCCCATAGTAGCTACTATGAAGAAATGCAAAACCATGCTGTCTAGTATGATTTATTTTGGAAATGCAGGTTTCTGTCAGCTTTATGCATATTTAGTGATGTTTATTACCAGAACGTAATTATTGTTACTGGTTTTTCAACTCTGAAAGCATTATTGTTAAGTATACAGCTCTCATGTTTGTAGTAGTACCAGATGAGCTGCAGCACTGACTGTAGAGAGTTTCACAAAAGTAACACTGAATAGTCTGGAATCAAATAGTGCTCAAACCTAGGTAAGCAGAGCCTTCTCAGAAGACAAGCAAAATATTACATGCTACTTTTTGTCTTGCTGTTTACTGAATGTCCTCTAGTACAGCTATACTCACTGACTTTCTGAATTGGAAATAGTGTCCTGCAGTCATATGCATTTGTGGCCATAGCAAACCTAAAAGTGTATACACATTGCCTGAGTTAGAATATACATGAGGTTTAGATATGTGTAAGCAATACAACAAATCAGACTGCTAAATTTTTGCACTATAGCAGATGTTCTCTTGGTTGGTTCTTTTGGATTGCTGTTAAGGAAAGCATGATTGGTGGAACCAGTTTTTGAAAACTGGAGAATTAATATGAACTGGTGCAGATATTCCTCTCTCTAAGACTTTCCAGAATTTGATGTAGTGACCAAGTGCAGAACCAAGAGGACTGAGCTAGTACAAAGTATATCTATTTTTTTCCCCATAAGATCTATAAGAAGAGGAAATGTCCAATTTTTGTGCATCTGCCACTAATAAATCCATATGAGAGGACTGAGTTTTCCCTAGCCTCCTCAGAGTCTGAAGAAACTTGAATCCATGACTGGCACATGAAAAAGATTGTTGTAGTTACAATGGAGATTCTTGAGTAGAGCTCTTATCCACCCCGGTGAAAACAGGCCACAGTGTAACCAAGCAGACAAAAACCAATGTAGTTCAAAGGCAGCAAAACAAGAAGCCAAAACATGATTGGCAAACTCTGGTCTGGATAGCTCTCCATACCCTATTTATACCTATTTATAATATGATTGATATTATGCTGTGACAACATAAGCTTTAAAAATACAGGCATGCGATGACACCAGGGTTATAAAAGACCCATTAATGGTCACTGCAACTTGGTGTACAGGGTAGAACTGTCTTTCAGGCTTAAGAAAGACTAAAAAGATAATAGATTTGGTATACATAAATCTTGTTATATGTGGTGAAAACACAAAGGCACTAACAAGAAATATAAGAGTCAGCTACAGATCCTAAAATAATGGTAACAAAGGAAAAAAAGACAAAGACAAATTAGTTTGTCTTTTCTCTCCTGGTTAAGGATGCTATGTCTAACTAATGCCATTATTTATCTTCTAGTTACACTCTTATATCTTACATTATTCTACTTTTTTATTTGCTATTCACCACATTTTGCTGCAGATTCCACGTATAAAAGATTCTCTTTTGCTGCATGATTTGCATCATTTAGTTATGCAAACTGCAATTTTAAAGAACAAGTGTTTCTGTGTGTTTCACATCACACGTTGATCAATAATGTAGAAATGAATCAGAGCAAATGACACGATAACAATTAACTGCTGCATAAAACCAGATATTCCTGAGGAATGGAGTGCTTAATTTCCAAATAACCTCTCCAGGTTTCAATAGATGTTATCCTAGTGTCCCATGAGGTTACCATGAAAGGTAACTAACCCAGCAAAATAAGTCTAGTATCAGTAAACTCATGTTTGTATTAATGGATAAGCCTCATCAAAATGTTTAGAAATCCAAAAATGGAAAAGCTTGAAACCACAGAACTTGACTACATGGAAGTCTGCTCTACTCAGGAGACCCCCCAAAGAACTATCCTACAGAACAATATAGGGAAAATAAAAAAAATTCAAACCGATAAAAAACCCCAGATACAAAGCAATCATTAATTTTCCCTCAACAAGTGGTTTTTATTTGAGATCTGATTATTACCTCAAAATTATTTGACTGTTCACCTTTGTTTTTTTGTTGTTTTTTTTTTCCTACAAAAGCATCTCCAGAGCTGAATAAATGGCTTTGATTTTGTCTGCAATTGTAGAGTACGTTCTAATTTACTAAAAATTATTAAAAAAAATCAGGTTGCATATTTCTAACAGCATACTTTCTGTACAAATTTTAAAATCTACAAACGTATTGCTCTACAAACAGTCTTTCGTCTACAGACACAGCTTGAAGTCCTTTTTATCCTTACTTCTGAAGGAAGAAAAGGAAATTGAAATCACAAAGAATGAAAGAAGGAAAAACTATATGTAAAAAAATATTTTATATTTCAGTAAGTTTCTAAGTTTTGAGTTTACAGTAGGTCTGAGAATAGCTAAACTTTTATGAACTCACTATGAGTGTTTGTTTTCAAGACTCCACAGCTTTTCAATGAAATCTATGACAAGTTCTTTATGTCTAAGGAAAATTAAACCCCTCTGAGATTCCCTGAGCAGGCCAAAGATTTCATCAAAAGATATTGGTGTAGTATGTAGAAGAGTCTGAAGCATTATGGTTTCAAGTTTTCTTGTTTACTGTGCTTTTTTTATTTGTTTGTCTTTTGTTCTTCTTTATTTTATTGGGATTTCATTGTTTTGGTGAAGCTTTTCTTTTCTTTTTTTTTCTTTTCTTTTCTTTTCTTTTTTTTTTTTTTTTTTTCCCCAGGCATTGCAGCTTCCCTTTTCTATGTTTGTCTTTATCAAATAAGTTTTTGGCTAGTCGCCTTTTGAGCTGGGCAATTCTGGAGACCAATCCAGCTCATTCTGCTGCCAAAATAGTATTAAAAATGATAATTTACCTTTCCTGATTTTTTTCTGGACAATATCTGAACCTTTTTGGTCACTTCTAAATTCTTCCGGATCTTTTAATATCTTTCTGACTAGTCTCTGCAAGTAAATTCTTTGATCCTCCTATTTTTTTTTTTATCCAAATGGCAGATTGTGTTACTGTTTTATTTTTTACTTCGAGTTGCAAAACCTGTCTCCCTAGCTAAGTGTATGGCATTGCTTTGATCAGCACCGTGGACAGTGCTCCCGAGTTAACTACAGTATCACTTCCTGTGATTTCATGAACAGTGGGACCAAAGAGATCGGTTTCCTAACACCACAGGATTTCACAGAATCACAGAATTTCAAGAGCTGGAAGAGACCTCGAAGGATAATCTAGAGTAGGTCAGCACCTAGAGTAGGTCACACAGGAACTTGTCCAGGTGGGTTTTGAATGTCAACAACCCATCTAGGCAGCCTTTTCCAGTGCTCCATCACCCTCACAGTGAAGAAATTATTCCTTGTGTTTCTTTTGAACCTCTTATGTTCCAGCTTATACCCATTGCCCCTTATCCTATCATATATCCTGTATCTCAACGTTTTTCAGGCAATGAGGCACACAGACAGTGCAAGACAATACCATGATTGCTGGAGGTTTGTTTCCTCATTTAAAACTACAAAGTGTTATGCTGTAATTAAAAAACTCCAAGATAAATACAGAAAGTGAATGGAAGTAATGAATTTTCTCATGTTTTTTGGTCAAATAATAAATTGAGTAGAAAGATAGATAAGACACTGAGGTTCTTCTTTAAATGCATAGCAGAAAGTCATTGAAGTTCTGGAGTGTGTCCAAAGAAGGGCAACAAATCTAGTAAAAGGTCTAGAGAACAAGTCCTGTGAGGATCAGCTGAGGGAACCGGGTTTGTTTAGTCTGGAGAAGAGGAGTTTGAGGGGAAATCACTCCATACAACCACCTGAAAGAAGGTTGTAGTGAGGTAGGGTTTGATATCTTCTCTTCAGTAATGATTGATAGGACAAGAGGAAATGGCCTCAAGTTGTGCCAAGGGCTGTTTAGATTGGAGATTAGGAAAAACTTCTTCACTGAAAGGGTTGTTTGGCACTGGAACAGGCTGCCACGACGATGATGGAGTCATCATCACCGGACATACGTAAAAGCTGTGCAGATGAGGTGCAGAAGGATATGGTTTAGTGGTGGGCTTGACAGCATTAGGTTAGTAGTTGGACATGATGCTCATATAAAGGTCGTAAAGGCAGAGGAAGAAGTCAAGCTTGGCCACCCACTACCCAGATAAACTGTGTCTTGTTGGGGGGGGGGGGGGGCAGGGGGGAGTAATTGTTTTTAAAAGGGGTAGTGTAAATTTTCTTTCTAATAGCTAGTATGGGACCATGTTTTAGATTTGTGCTAGAAACAGTATTGATAATACAGAGATGTTTGGATTATTGCTGAGTAGTGCTTTCATGGAATCAAGGCCTTTTCTGCTTCTTACATTTCCCTACCAGTGAGAGGGTTGAGGGTGCAACAATTGGGAGGAGATACAGCCTGATCTCAACTGACCAAAGGGATATTCCATACCTTATAATGTCATACTCAGGAATTGTTTTCATTTGCACCAGTTATATATCCTGGAGTTTATTTTTCTTTCATTGTAACTTCCTTTTTAATCACAGAATCATAGAATGGTAGGGTTTGGAAGGGATCTGCAGAGATCATCTAGTCCAACTCCCCTGGAGAATCAGGTCCACCTAGATCAGGTCACATAGGAACATGTCCAGCCAGGTTTTGAAGACGTCTAAAGAAGGAGACTCCACAACCTCCCTGGGCAGCCTATTCCAGTGCTCTGTCACCCTCACAGTGAAATATTTTTTTCTTATGTTTAAATGGAACTTTTTGTGCTCCAGCTTCATCTCATTACCCTTTGTCCTGTTGCTTGATATAACAGAAAAAAGGGATGCCCCAACCTCCTGACATCCACCATTTATATACTTATAAATATTAATGAGATGCCTTCTCTATCTTCTCTAGACTAAATAGCCCCAGTTTGCATAGCCTTTCCTCATAAGGAAAATGTTCCATTGCCCTGATCATCGTGGTGGCCCTGCGCTAGACTCTTTCCAGAAGCTCCCTGTCCCTTTTGAGCTGGGGAGCCCAGAATTTGACACAGGACTCCAGAGGGGGCCTCAACAGAGCAGAGCAAAGGGGGAGCAGAACCTCCCTCGACCTGCTGGACACACTCTTCTTGATGCATCTCAGAATGCCATTGATCTTCTTGGCCTGAGGGCACATCGTTGGCTCATGTTCAGTTTATTGTCAACCAGGACTCACAGTTCTCTCTCCGCAGAGCTGCTCTCTAGCAGGTCAGTCCCCAGCCTGTACTAGTGCATGGAGTTGTTCCTTCCCAGGTGCAGGACTCTGCACGTGCCCTTGTTGAACCTCATCAGGTTCCTCTGTCCAACTCTCAAGCTGGTTGAGATTCTGCTAAATGGCAACACAGCCTTCTGGGGAATCATCCAGTCGTCCCAGTTTGGTGTCAATTTTTAATTTTTTTTTAATTGCAGTATTGATTTTTTTTTTAGTTATTATTGTTAGATTTCAGTTATCAAATTGTTCTTACCTCAATCATGAGTTCTCTTTTATCATCCCAATTCTCTTCTTCCCTTAACTGTCGAGGGAAAGTTTGCAAGTGGCTGTGTGATGCTTAGTTGCTGATTGGGTTAAGCCATGACAGTCCTTTTTGTCACCCAATGTGGGGCTCAAGGTGTTTTCAATAATAATAGATTGACTGAAGAGTATTAGAGAGGATTTCTATCTGTTACCAGTTTCAGGTCACTATATTGATTAATCTATTCTCAGCATTAGTTTATGTGATCTGGGCCATATTCTTTTTTTTTTTTTTTGGTGTCATACACGTTAAAGACTGGTAATGTTTTTTGCACTTTGCTGTGCTCTGTAATGATTAGTGATGATTTTCGTGGGAGATTTTTTACTAAAACACTGACCTTAAGCTTTATCTGTGGACTGATGCCTTTACTTTGGGTAATATGTCATGGAAACAATAACTTTCTTTCCTACAAACTGTCCCCATCTTTTTGAAGGACCATAGCACAGGTAAGAGACAAGTAAACCCAAAACCTGTCCAACATTTATCTTTTTATCTTTTGTCTTTTCACAAATCAGATTTTAAACACATTGCCATGACTGCACAGACCTTGTTATACGCATAAACCGCATTTGATGTATCATTCTTTTTGGTTTTTTTTTTTGCTTTCATACTGACCCAGTTAAATTGAGAAAGCATAAAAACAATAGAATGTAATTTAAAATCCCTCATATTTCACAGGCAAGTTTCAAGCTATATTGTAAATAAAATATTGTTTTGCAAGTGCTGTCAAAAGATATTAGCTTAATTTAATCAACAGTAGTAAAAGCATTGACTTTTACTTAAAGAAGCATTAAATGCTTCTTTGCTTCAATGCTTAAAAAAGCATTGACTGCTTCTTTAAGGATGTCCCTTGGAAGCGATGAAAACTTCAGGATTTTACCATGTGTTAAAGCAAATTAAGTTTAGTATATCTCTCATTTGATAATTTTTTCTGTATTAGAAAAATTACATGCCTGTCTTCATCATGCCACCTTTAAAAACTAATCACTGATAACAAAGGAACACTCAACTCTTATAAAAAAAACCCTAATCCTTTATAATTAAATTTTAAATTTTAATTGAAAAAAATAAAAAAATTATTAATAAACCAACGTTATAATAAAATAGCATTTTTTTCAAATATAAAAATGTTTTCTTCACCTCCACATTTATTTGTTCCATGAATAAATGTCATCATTGAACACTAATACTGATCTGTTTTTATTTAATAAATATGAGTTGAATTAATAGTGTTAATAAGTACTTTTGCTAAAAGATGTTGGTCACTATATGTCTCAGAGCAAAAGTTGATAGCAAGATCATCACATATCTGATCTGTGTTTTAATTAGTAGTAATGAAGATGGCCTTTCCCCATAAATGCAGAGCATTAGAAATGGCAACGATATTTTGTCCACGTGTGCATGCAGGGATGTACTTGATTTAGGTCAAATCAGAATGGAAATAACTGCAGGTAATTGCCATGAACAACATACTTATTTTTACATATCTTTAAAAGCCTACATGGCTGAAGTTTATATCAGAGAAGGTACAAACTTATCGGGCTTTGCCAGAGTTAGGTCAGGTGCACAGGCTGTGTAAACTGTACTAAGTTATGTTTTATAGTCATTGAATAGCCCTAAGTAAAATTATACTTTCAGGGTTAGCAGCATCAGCTCATGAGGGTCTCTGAGCTGGAGTGGAAGCCAGGAGGGAATCAAAGTTAGAAAGCTTACATCCAAACCAGGGAGTTAGGTCTAGTTCCTTTTTCTTTCTCTAAGAAAAAGATTCATACTCATCAGATGGTTGCTTCAAACAATGGTCATTGTGGCACTGAAGTTTTCAATGTCTCTTTAAGTGAAGTTGGAGATGACAACACTCCTGCTTACACACAGCTATCAGCTATCAGGGTTGGCCATACTGAGATCTACTGAGGGAGATGAGACCAGGTGGAAAGTACCTTGGACACCAGGTAGATTAATCCAAACTACTTTTATTACATTGACCAATATTCTAATGTCAGAAATCCAAGCAAAAATGCACTTCCAATAACTTTATGAATTTTGGTTTTTTTTTTTTTTTTCTCCAACATCTACAGTCTTCTTCAAATACTTCTTGGTACAAAATGAAACAATAAAGAAGACTCCGTTTGTGAATGACCTTGAGAATCCTGAAGTAGTTTTCAATGTCAATTACTCTGCTCTGCTATGCTTAAAGCAATAAGTTATCGTATATGTTTCGGTTTTCTGAAATCAGCTCAGGGTGAGTAACTGAGAACTAAAACTACAAACATTCAAATGCAATGCTTTGTAGGCTCAGTGCTGAAAGCTAGATCTCAAGTTGCATGCAATATGCATTTTATGATCAGGAAGATTTAGAAAAAAAAAAAAGAAATCGATTGTGGATACCTTAATGTTTAGCTAATGCTAAACAAAGTTTCAGAATTCTTTCAGAAGTGAGTATTGAAGATTTTCTTTTACAGACATTGTCATATATTTTTTCCTATTGACTATGTTATCAGATGGAATGGAATAGCAAGAATGTAAGTAAAAAGTTCTAAAAATATTTAATAGAAGACATTCTCGATACTTATTTAGACATTGCATTTCTTACAAAGTGGCTTTATTACTTTTTTGATTTTACATTTGTGGTTTCCATAAATACTAGCAAATCAGATCATACAAACATGGATACTGATTAAATTGCTGTTTCCATCCAATTTCTGAAGCCAAAATAGTTTTCTAATATAAAAATTCCTGAGTCTTTTCCCTAGCACAACAAATTAACCAACTAAGTCTTAAAGTCTTAATTTCTAAATTGAATTGCTGCAAAATATCCTAGTAATGGTTTTGACAATTTAATGAAAAAAAAAAAAAAAGACTATGCACTGGCATCCTTCTGAAATGCACATAAAAATAAATCCCCATGAATGCATTCTTTACTTTAATGGTTAGTTCATGCAAATTTAACTGTCCTAGATGACATGTTTTAATTTCTGCTTCTGCCTCTGGACTAACAAAAACACTAAATGCAGTTTTACTGACAGCATTTCAAGCACTGTATGCAGCATAAGGATATAGCAGACCTCAGCATTTTTGTGAAGAATAAAAACATGCACTATTGCAGATATTTTTCTTAACCCTGTTTTTGAAGATTTTGACTTTTTCCTTAACATGAAGTACAACCTTAGGAAAGAATGATGATTATTTTTTTTTTTCCTGTCCATTGATTTTCAATAAGTAGTGGATCAGGTCTGTGGAAGAAAAACAAAGATGCTGAAATAGGAAGGAATTTCTCAGGATTTCTTTTTCCTCAAACACTGTATGTTTTTTTTCCCCTTTAAGTGTTTATAAGGTCTGATGCTTCTCTCAGATCTCTCAGATACATTGAGGTTTTTTTTAGGTTGCAAACAAGTTGACCTCATCTCCCCTTTTCCTCCTAAATAACTGTTAATATTATTTCTATACTTAGAGTTGAGCATGTCTTTGGTGCTTGGTTGATTAGAGTGTTTTACATGTTGCAGAATCGAGTCCAAAAATAAAGGAGCTGGTTGAGCAAAGGTGTGTTTCTGCAGTGTTTTGCAGATCAGATTACTTCTCCAGGGACAAGTTTTGTACAAAGAAGAATTCTGTATTCCTAAATATTATTACTCATACCTTATGATCTCCAATGACTGAGAGAGAAACATTTTCTTTTTAGAATGTAAAATATTTTGTATGATGGTGAAATAAACAATACACATGAATCTACCTAGCCGGTTGTGGTGGTTTGACCCTGGCTGGATGCCACGTCCCTACCACAACACTCTATTATCCTTCTCCTCAATCAATCCAATGATGGAAGAAAATAAGACGGAAGCCTTGTGGGTTGAGATAAAAGCAGTTGAAAAAAGAAATAGCAAAGCCACTCATTTGAGAATCAAAGCAAAGCAAATAAAGATGTTACTGTCTACTTCCCATCAGCAGCGATGTCCAGCCACTTCCTGAGAAGTAGGGCTTTGGTATGCATAACAGTTGCTTTTGGAAGGCCCAAAAGAATCATGCCTCCCACTTCCTGCCTATCTCCCCAAGTTTATATTACTGAGCTGACATCATATGGTATGGAATATCTCCTTAGTTAGCCTGGGTCACCTCTCCTGGCCATGACCCCTCCCAGGATCCAGCCCACCTGCAGCCTGCTTGGTGAAGATGGGGGAAGAAATGCTGAAGGGGCAGTCTTGATGCTTCACAAGCAGTAGGCAAAACATTGATACGGTACCAACAGAAGGCACAACACTACAAGGGCTGTTGTGGAAAATCACCACCACCCCAGACCTATATATAGTATATATAGTATGGTATATAGTATATCTAGTATGGTATAATAGTTCAATAGGGAACTGTCTGCTTACATAAAGATCTACACATCTTTGAAATAAATTGTGGATTCAGATGTAAAATAAAATAAACGTAAAATAAATTATATTGGGAGAACCGTGTGGATGTGCAACCACTCTGGGATGACTAGTATCCATAATCTAATGAACAGATTGCACTCATCTATCAAAGATTCATTCAGATGTGTGAAGAGGTTAGGCTCCAAAAGAAAACAGAACCATCTGCAGTAGTTTGTGACATATGAGTACAGAGGCAGAGCTAGTACAGTAGTCATACTAGAGGATTCTCCTGAAAGTGTCTGAGAATCCCTGATGATTGTGTTACAATCATACTATTAAATATAGATTATATTCAGGTATATATATCATGTCATTTTCCCTGTGATAGTTGAAAGCCTTAAGTTATGTAAGTTTGAACCACTAATGCAGTTCAACTCTTTCATCAGTTTAGTTAATTGTTCCCACATAGCCTCTGTGAGCAAATTTCCATCTAAAACATGAAAGACCAGAGGACCACTTGCTGAGTGACATGCCTTTTAAAGCTACTCTTTGTAGCTAACATTAGTTCTATTTCAGACTACCTCAACTACCTCTAAACAAGTTTGATTGGTTACAGTGTGATATAATCAATGGACTGTGTGACTGTGCAAAGGCTGACTTAATAGCCTCAAACACAATTTTGCTGGAATGGAGCTATACTACACTGCATCCTACTGCAGTGATACATTAGTTATTTCTGTGATATCATTTGTTTTTTCATTGCACATTGACCTAAGTATTGTATTCCATTAAAATATCACAGATCTACATTTTTCTTTTCCTGTGAGAAACTCTTTAATTAAATTCATTGAACAATGAAAAGTCATTAGTTTTTATGGTACTTGAGAACTTACTGAATTCTTGGAAAGTAATTTTTGTTTATTTCAGTGAACTGAAATATATACTTAGCTGTAGATGACATTTGGATGTGAGGAGAGGATATACTGAGTGCTAGAAACCTACAGTTTAGTAACTGAATCCTGCCCATAAGAGAGACTATGGATGTGGAAAATACATAGAAGTAACTATATCTTCCTTTGCATTTTGTGTCTTCAGTCTGTGATATTCATAGCTGCAGAAAAATGGGAAAGACAGATACCACAGATGATTTTTTAAGAAGGGCTGCATAATCTTATAGGCAATAATAATGTTTGTAGTTATCCAGGTAAAGATGATGGCAATTAAATTTTATACTTTGGAAAATAAGACCATTACAGAGGAAAACAGGAATTTATGTACTTTGTTGTCTTTTTCCATGAATGGTATTACTTACTTTATGAAAAGTATCATATAGTTTTGTCTTCTTCTGAGGCAACTGTGATCCTTTTCCATACAGTAACTGTCACATGTTTGTATCTGAATTTGAAAAGTGTATTTGCACGTTTAAGGTCGTTAGAGCTCTTTCATTTTGAGAAATTTTTTGAGCAAAATAACCAATGTGCATTAGCAGAAAGAGCCCTCTGCATTTTTCTATATATACCAAAAGAACACTTCTTAAATTAAAAGAGCAGACTTTTCTCACTGTTGACTCATTTATATTTTTATGTTCAAAAAAGGGTTATAGACAATAAATGTTTAATCAAGTATGAGTCTGTTCAGAGACAAAATTGTAATTCTGCTAACAGAAGGTTGGTAATAGCTTCGAAGTGCAACAACACTTTTTCCCCACGCACAGTAATGACCTGTAAGGGATAAATGTGCCAAGAGGGAAATCCTTGCACAGTTTGATTTACAACTTCATTTTTAATGACAGGACAAAGAAATAGCAACAGAATGAACTTGTAAATCCTTCTATTTTTTCAGATAGATTTCAAAAGAAGAATATGATCAGATAATTTAAAGTTGTTTGTGTCAAAAAGAGAGTAGCTGTAGAGACTGTGATTTTACAAATAAATGGAGCCTTATTTAATACACTACTTGCAGTTTCTGCAGTAAGAGAATAAGAAAAGTCTTTGCTTCAAAACTGAAATTCAGTGCTTGTTTAGATAAGAATATTTACCTCTTCCTGTAACCAGTGTGGTAAAGTGAAGAACAGCTGATGGTCACACCTTTTGGAGACTTCAGACAAGTTTTGTGTGATCTATTGATCGGGTCATAAACTCACATACATTTCTACTGACTGAACCAGGAATAAGCTGGAACAAAAGATTAAAGACTGAGAACCTCTTTGTCTGAGTGCTGCTGAAACTAGTATCTGACTTGGGTTTTTTTCCTGGTTCTGATTAAGATTATGGGACTTTACTTATCAAGTCAAACATATTTTTAAGATTAATACTTCATCCAGGAGTAAGGCACAAGAGATTTTTGGCCAATTTGATGCCTGTGGCCCCTCTTGAAACATGATAATGTAAAAACATATAAAAACAGCTTATATATTCTTTCTAGTTATCTTGAGAGGAAGCACCTATTCCATACTAGGTCCATGTGCCCATACATATAAACTATATAGAGCAGGAGCACATGGGGATCCCACTGTGAAAAGAAGCAGTGTAGATACACTCACTGACTTAGGAGCCAGGGAGCTATGCAATACAAACAGTAACCATCAGTGTCTGTTCAGTATCTTTGATCCTGGGTAACATCCTCTGTGAATAATATCTGTAGTCATTGTGGTGGGAATGTGATGCTGCTGTTACTCTTAGCATGTCACTTGCAGCTACCATAGGTATTTCTGGATATACTGCAATAGTTTCTCCACTGCCCTCACAGTGGTAAACATAAGTGTGGATACATTACATCAAACAAAGACACAAGCAGTGTTTTTCCTTCCAGTAGTTCATGGTAGTCGTCAATCTGGAAAAGCTTAAAGCATAGGAGATGTATAAAAATATTAGGAGCATTATGATTGTTATACCCAAACTACACTTCAGAATATTTGTAAAGGCATAAGGAAAAATTCAGTTCTTTGCTTATCTATGTTGTTTCAGCGGAGTTCCTCTGCATTTATGCAGGGAACAGTAAGAAATATTTGTTGTAAATGCAAGGCCTATGACCATAGGAAATATGTTTCTTACTTTTTACACCTCAGATATACCTCATGTATCTGCAAAGTTAAGAAATGTGATTTCTATCTGTACAGAGTATGTGTTCCTGTCTATGTGCACTTGTGGAATATACAACTTCACTTATATGCATATATATTAACAGTCAATGTATGGATTTAAATACGATACACATGCATGCAAATACAGATGAACAGTTCTGTTTACTTTGTGTCATTTTTACTCATGATTGGTGAATCATATTCCAGATACAGTTTTCAGCAATGGAAATGAAGTCTTCAGTAAATCAAAGTTGAAACTGTAAAGATTAAAAGGAAAATAGACAACTCTCAATACACTACAAAAATCCATTAAACTTTGACACTTCTCTAAACTATACATATATATACTGAATGTAAAAAAGCCTATAAAGTGCTGTAGTTTGCTATGAAAACAGCATATTAAATGAAATCTAATTAGGGCAAAAAACTTTACATCATTTTTGTTAAATTAAAAGAATGCAAAATTTCATGATTTCAGCTTTCTGGTTTTGAATTGCAAAGGAAACTAAACAAGAGTTTCAAAGAGGAAATTAATCACAATATAAAATGGACTAGGATAATAGCAAGGTAAAAAAAAGACCAAACAAAAAACTCCACAAAGCAAACCAACAAAAATATCCCCCAACCACTTTAAATAAGACATAAAAACAATTTTATGATATAAAATAATCACTTACAAATAGTTTTGTAGAAAAACTAAATATTAAAACAGTATATGGCAAGCAGGAAAGCTATCTCAGAGCTGCTATATAGTTTTAGGAGCAGATAATGTTTATCCATGGTGTTATAAATTGGAATGATGATTCTATCGAAAGAATGCATTTATAGTGTAACACATTTCTATTACACGTATAAAAGTGTCATGCATTATGATATGTAGCATAAATCAATCACCTACACTTTCCATTACCCCCAAACTCTATAAATGCTTGTATGTTTTGAGTTCCAAGCAGCAAGAAGTATGTATTAACATTGAGTTTTATTGTTCAATCTCCAGCATTCACTAGACCTTTTGGACTGACATTTAGCATGAAGGAGACCTATTGTGGAAATTGCACTATTCATTTTTTATGTTATAGCCACATGGGACCTTAAAACAAATGAACAGAAATTGCCTGCAGGAGCTCATACACTACAGGTAAACCAAAGACTAAGTGGACAGCAGATAATAATTCAGAATCATGCTACTACTAAGTATGAATTATAACAACAGTATATGGTATAGAATTTCAAAACAGCCATTTAAGTGTCAAATGGATGAAAAGTATTGTATTTTTTATATTAATAAGTGTACAGAAAACTGATGGTAAATAAAAGGAATAGGTTTTCAAAGTCTAGTAGAGAAAAAATCTTGAAAAACTCTAAAAAGCCAAAATATGAGCAGGTATCAGTCTACAGTAAAGTCAGAAAAAAATCAGACTTGTAATTGAAATATACTTAATTTATATTTAAATAGACATATGAAAAATATATCTGACAGTGATAAAAACATGACAACTACCTCCAACAGATTCACTTAAGCAGTTACAGAGAAGACCAAGAAAAGAAAAATAGGTTCTGATCCCAAGTTGTAATCGTCAATGGCGAGTAATGCTAACTGAAGTGCTTTTATCTGCCTAGAGAAACTAGATAAGCTTGAAACCTGTACCACTTATTCCCATTTTTTAAAGTGAAAACACATAATAGTCTACTTTGTCAAAAGCTGTGCACAGTTATGTAAGAAATTATGAAAATAATCATAGAATCATAAAATGGTAGGGTTGGAAGGGACCTTTAGTGATCATCTAGTCCAACTCCCCTGCTCAAGCAGGTTCACCTAGATCAGGTCGCATAGGAACATGTCCAGGCAGGTCTTGAAGACCTCCAAGGAAGCAGACTCCACAACCGCCCTGGGCAGCCTGTTCCACTGCTCTGTCACCCTCACAGTGACAGAGTTTTTTTAATGTTTAAATGGATCTTTTTGTGTTCCATCTTCATCCCATTACCCCTTGTCCTGTTGCTAGCTACAATAGAAAAAAGATACCCCAACCTCCTGACACCCACCCTTTAGATATTTGTAAGTGTTGATAGGATCTTCACTCAGTCTCCTCTTTTCTAGACTAAACAGCCCCAGTTCCTGCAGCCTTTCCTCATAGGAAAGAAGTTCCAGTCCCCTGATCATCTTGGTGGCCCTGTGCTGGACTCTCTCCAGAAGTTCTCTGTCCCTCTTCAGCTGGGGAGCCCAGAATTGGATACAAGACTCCTTAACAGGGCAGAATAGAGGGGGAGCAGGATCTCCCTTGACCTGCTGGCCACACTTGTCTTGATGCATCCCAGGATGTCATTGGCCTTCTTAGCCACGAGGGCACATTGCTGGCTCATGTTTAGTTTATTATCAATCAAGACTCCTAGGACTTTCTCTGCAGCGCTGCTTTTCAGCAGTTCGACCCCCAGCCTGTACTGGTGCATGGGCTTGTTCCTTCCAAGATGCAGGACTAGATGAATGCATGCTCACTATCTCAAAAGTCACCAGAGCAAAAGCTGATCAAATACAGTAGCAGTTACAAAACCATTCTGTTGCTCACATCAAGCATAATAATGTGTGCTTTGATCTAAACTAAGACTTTGTAAATATTATCTTGCATCATATATTGTCTTGAAGAAGATCATCACATTATTTTAAGTCCCTAGAGAATTTGTAATAAAGCATCTAACTGCTAGACTTTTTGGTAGAAGTGTCACAAGCACATTTGTACACTTATTTTGAGAACAAATCCCAAGTCCTAGCAATGAGTATATGATAGAAGAGAGTGTCTTCTGAAAAGGGAAAATTTAAATCTCATATATTTTCCATCTGGGAGCTTTCTAATACACCTTTCAGATCCATATAAAAGCAGTTTCACCTTCATCCCACTCAGGAAGGGAATTTAATTTGGCTTAATAGGCACTTTCATTTTAAGCATTGCAAAATTCCATTTCTTTGCTTCACATTAGCAAAATGCTATTTGTTATTTGAAGGGAAAGTAAATCCCAGTACTATGCCAGTATTCACAAAAGGAATAGATTTTTCTTTCTTTCAAACATTAATGAAACTAGATCCAAGCAGTTATGTATAAATTGTAACAGTGTTTTTTATCTTCTTTCTCAACATTCTTTCTCCTACAGTAAGTATACACTACATATTAAGATTTAAAATATGATAGTCTAACCAGATGAAACTGGAAAGTGTGATAAGGCACCCACCTATGAAAGTACAGAGCTTTGTATAACTAATCTTAGCCTACTTCCTACCTGGCCTGGTTCAAATATTTATACATTATAATTTAAACCACAAAGTGCATATGTATATTTATATTCCTTTGAAGTCATTTTAATGGCAGGCATTGAACATCATTGTAGCAATGTATGAAAAATAATAGTGCTTGTATCTTTTGGCTTTCTTGCTTTTAAATTGTTATATAATCTTTCTGTTTTAATGTATTTAATCACTTAAAATAATTTATGATATAAAAATCATATGTACTAGCTGAAGAAAGCACAAATTTTCAAGCTGACTACTGAGTATTTGTTAAGTAAATTAAAATGATGATTGATCCAGTACAGAGAATTTAGAACTTTGTAATCCAGAATTTATTGATACATTTCAGATAAGGAAACTTCTGCTTTCCCTTTCACCTCTAAGCAAGCTGGCATAATTATACATGCGCGTGTCTCCTGAAAACAGACTCTATCCTCCCATTTAAACGTGATAAAAAATATTACAGGGAGATAAAGGAGATTTTGAACAATCCAAGTGTAATGTAGTTACTTGGCTTCCTTATCTTCATTTCTGAACTTCACTCCACAAAAATGTGGCAAAACCATAACCTGAAGTCTGTAGAAGTTTGAATCAATTAAATGTCTCATATTTGATTGCACACAGTTTAGGTTCAGTTTTCATAGAATCATGTTTCTGAGTAATGTTCTCAACTTAGAATTTTGTCTCCAACAGGTGCTATGAGATGGGAAATGGTTGGAGCGTTGTCAAAGCTCACATTATGCAACAAACAATTGTTTCTTAGATTTTCTGTGAAGAGATTCCAGGCACTTTTTGTTGCAGTTTTTGGACTATTTTGCCCTGCAGCACTCCCTAGTGCACATGCTGGGGAAAAAAAAAATAATACCATAATCAAGAATGGAAGAAATGTCAAGCCTTTTCCCCATGCTTTCTGACTGGGTTTTATGCCTGGAATAGTAATCTGCACCTTGGCTAGAACAGCTGAGATTGCTTAGGCTTGCCAAGAAAAGCCTGAGTTTGTGGGAGACTGGGACCCACTAGCATCTGGCTGATTTCTGTGCTCTAGGACACTTGGCCCACCTCAGCTGTTCATGTATCTAAATCCAAGCTCACTATCTATTCATCTTGACCTGAGTACTTGCTGCTGAATTGACTGCAGAGACAAAACCCAATAATCTTAAACAGGAAGGAAGGAAGGAAGGAAGGAAGGAAGGAAGGAAGGAAGGAAGGAAGGAAGGACTTCGAAGCACAAAAGTTTTAGAGGAGTCTGTTCTTTCAATCCTATCAGCAGATACTTTTGTAATTTGTGTCCTCCAGAGACATAAGAAGCAGAGGTCTAATTTGCAGACATCCAGGCAAATGCCTTTTTCTGCTGCCACCTAGCACACTATAATAGTAATTTGGTGCCCATCCCATATGAAAAATAAGTAGAAATAAGCTGTGACCCTCTCCTGATATACCTTTGTATTACCAGAACTGCCGAGTCAGTTCGTCTTTTAAAAATTCAGTTCCTACATCTCCAAGATTTGGTGATTTTTTTCTAACTCATTTTACTGGTCATTAAACTATCATAAAAGAACTCTAGGAAGAATAGGAATCTCTTTCCAAGGCTTTAATTTTTCTCTCCTATGTGACACTTACATGAAGGAACATTATCATTTAATCTGGCAACACAGCATGCAAACTGCCAGGAGCCACCTTTTGACTAGTGAAAGATGGACCTCAAAAGCCTGAAAGTTCTTTCACTCAAATAGTGTCTAAATGGTAGTATTGTTATTTAAATATCTTTACTCCGTGCATTTGTGATGGAAATTTCACTACTTTACATTATGCATTAGTATAAGATTTCCAGGTAAAAGGGAAAAGCGGAAAAGATCTAGATGCATTTTTTAAGCTTCAATTTTCACATCAGTGGCTTAAGCCATATTTTAGCTTCCATAATTTTTTAAGCCTGGAAATAAAATCCTGCAAATAAAATCCTGCAATTTAAAAATACAAGAGAAACCCAGAAACATGGATGAATTAAGAACTGGATGCTGGAGAACTTAATAAATTGGAAAGATCTTTTAGAAGTTACTTTTTTGCTGTTTGCACTATGATGAACGCAGAAACTGTGAGTCTTGAGGCAAAATGTGGTTGTGTATCTAGGTATTTGAGGTTTTCAAATGAAGGTATGGTTATACTATTAAAATAATAACATCATAAATTGCTGTCTATCATCTGAGATTTAATGAACATTTTGTGTGTACATCTAGCTCCGACAGCTGTGAGGTAAAACCTGGTAGAACGAAACTCTTTCATTGTTAAATAAATCTTGTAACTGTGTTTATGATAATGGAGTAATCTCACGAAGGGTGATGTAAAGCTGCATACAAGACACGGTATGTGTTTTAGTCCAGTGACAATTTCAGTAGTTATTACTTGATGGGGTTAAATTGCAGAACAGGAGCTTAAGTCCCTTAACCTCAAGGCTCATACTTCTGTCCTTTACCAGTTTCAGTCACTTCAGTTGAAGGTGAATGTAGGACAAGACCTTCCCTAGATAGTGAGGATATGTTTAAAATCAGAAGTTCACAAGGCACAAATATCTGAGCATCCACTTCACTTTACAAGGGATTATATTAATGTGTGTGGTTCAGTTGCTTCTGCTCTTTCCATTGTCTTACCATTTCCACCTGTGATACTATTTGGCACATATCTTGAATCAGTTTGTATCAGAGCTTTGATGGAGTATAACTTTCCTTCCTCTTGCTAAAAAAGTCAATAAAATTATTGAGGAGAAAAATGCCATCTCAGAATCTCAAGCCTCAGACTGGGGATTGAAATAACCTGAATATGGGTTAATTATCAAAGATATTAATGGACAATCATACATAATTTCTGCTCTTGTCATCTTAAGAAGCCAGGCTCTGAGTAAACATAAAAATTGCATGACAGCTCTCAGAGTTGAGTAAAAATAGAATTAAGGTTCATATGAGAGAGATGTGTTCTTTGGATAAAATATTTATCATCTACAAGAGCTTAAACAGCAACAATCTTCATAAAAGTAATTTGCAGTTGACCCCTGTATGTCTGTGTTGACTTTCTCAATGACTTCCATGCACACTGCTGTCTGTCAACATGCCCAGAGCTATGAATCACGTTACCTGACAGTCAGCTGTGTCTCTGCACTTTAAAAGGAACTTGAATGTACAGTTGCGTTTTTGCATTTCCATCTAAAATCTGTGTGTCTTAAAATTCTTTCTTAAGTATGTGATGCATTGTCTTACTGCATTCCTGAGTCTCAGAGAAAAAAACTAAAACATCTAAGATGTCACTAGATAACAGGAGAGACATACTTTCTACGTTTCAGAAGCATTTTACAGGCTTATCTTCAACCCGAGGGCATCTTGGCCCCATATTGATCAAAAGTTAATAAACAATGCAAACAATACTGGAGTGAAAGGAGCTCTCCTGTGGATCATAATCCACAAGAGACAGAAGAACATCCAAAACTGTTGGAAAGGTGTCCTGTAACATCATTGTGGACTGATGCGATTGATGGTCTGTGCTGACACTTGGACATAAGAAATCATTTCTGTGAAATCTGGGAGGAACATTACTGCATAGATCATAGAATCATAGAATGGTAGGAGTTGGAAGGGACCTTTAGAGATCATCTAGTCCAACTCCCCTGCAGAAATAGGTTCACCTAGATCAAGTCACACAGGAATGTGTCCAGGTGGGTCTTGAAGACCTCCAAGGAAGGAGACTCCACATCCTCCCTGGGCAGCCTGTGCCAGGGCTCCGTCACCCTCACAGCAAAAATATTTTATTCTTATGTTTAAATGGAACTTTTTGTGTTCCAACTTCATCCCATTACCCCTTGTCCTGTCGCTAGATACAATAGAAAAAAGGGATGTCTCAACCTCCTGACATTAGATATTTAGATATTAGTAAATATTAATGAGATCCTGATGGATGTCTAACACCATGTAAGTGCAGAAGGCCTGAGGTGGCAAACTTTTTATACGGGGCTAAGCTAGGACCCACAGCTCTTCTGATTGGAGAGATTCTTTACGTGCTTTGATTTGATCGCACTCTCTGACTGGAGAGGTACCCATGGTAAGTCTCAGTTGATGTATGTGTGTAAGTGAATGAAAAACTTTCCCTGACACAGCCTGTCCTGTCATTCACCTGATCTGCCTAATAGACTAAACCTGATGATATCACATTGTTTAGATCCTTTTTCCTTTCTGATGTCTCTTGAGTTACTGCTAATATTCTAGGAACAGAAAAATTCAGCATCTGAATATGCCAAAGGCTGCACAGGAATCTTATGATTTTACATCCCAGCTCTTTCAAGGTAACAAAATGAGGTTCAATTGTTGTTAAGCATTTTCCAAAACTGACTTTTTCTTGACACATATGATCAATAGGGACATTTTGTAAATATTTAAATTTTACTTATACTTTACTTGGTCTATGTACTTGGTACATGGTCTACGAAACATCTTTTCTCAGCCATTGCGTTTATCTCTCTTTCGCTGCACTCCCCTTTTGTTTCTTCACAAGAAGAAATGCTTGTTTCTTTGGACTTACTGTGTAATTAGTTTCCTGGGTAAAATTCTAGAAAGATCTTTAGATTGAATCATAACATTTCAAGCACCTTCAGAAAGATTTTCCAGCAATGGACTTTGTCTGAATGCTGCTAATTGTTGCATTCAAAATTTAGGCAGAACTTTTTTACTGGCCACCATTTCTACGATATCTTGAAGTTAAGACCCAGAACTGAAAGCTTCCTCTCATAGAGCTCTGCTTACAACACTGAAGTTGTATTCTTCATGGTGCTATATCTACAGTTACACAGATCACAGAGCAACATATTTTTCATATTGGCCAACTGTCTAGAGTACAGATATCTATTTTACCTTATCCCAAAGCTGTCAAAAAGTAGAGCTTTTCTGATGCAAGTTTGTATATCTGGTTTTCACTGGAGTCTGATCTCTCTATTCTCAGGCATAAGACAATGTCCTGCCGTGCATTTCAACCTGAAATTAATGAAAAAAATCAGAAACCAGTCTCAGTCACTCCTGTTGATCCCTGAGTCTTGGTGACAGCAGCTCCAGCCCAGTGGGCACAACATTACTGCTATTTCCTGTGATGTTCTTATAAAAATGACAGGCTATTGGGGAAAGAAACAACCAGGCTGTAGCAAGTGTCCAAATCCCAATATGATCTGGCTGCAAACCAGGACCCAGATCTCAAAATGCTAATGGCAGTGATAGATGATTTCTTGCTGGTGTGGTGTAGAGGGCAAACATCAGTTCTTATATTTGTTGATCTCTTTGCAGCATCAGAATCAGACAGTGATTATGAAAGTTTACTGAAGGAAGTGGCAAGGCTGCATAATGAATATATTAAAGTAGTTCGACATCTCTCTGGGTGTATATAGCTCTAGTAAGGTGACAGGAAATGTCATGTTTGTCTCCTGAGTTCACAACCATCGTATCTGTCTTTGTACTTATTTAACATCTACAGGAAGATCCTAGAAATGGTGTACTCATCATGAACTTAGTGCAGTGACTACACAGCTCTCATCGTGCTCCTCTTAATCAGAGAGAGCAAATGTTGGCCAAGAATAGCTAATGGATGGAGAGTAGTTGTGCTTGAATGAAGAACAGTAAACTCACACAAGGCAGACATTATGCTGAAGGGATTAAAAAAAACAAAGCAACAATTAAAGCAGCTTTGGGAAATTTACAGCCTCATGACTGAAAAGATCTTTTTATGAATGCAACTTAGTATAGCAAAGTCATATCAAAGTGATTTAAAAAAGATCATATAGCCAGTCTGTGTCAGTTTTTCCACAAATCCTAGTTCACAATGAAGTAGTGGGGAGTAACACATAAACTGTTTCCTACCTTTGAAATTTTTAGTTTTTAGTGTTGAAAATTCTGGGACTTGAGTATATTAGAATGGAGGAAGAAGGAGAAGGGAGAGAACAAGAAAGAAACAGAACTGGATTTTTAAAGTTTTTAACTTGAAATTCGCTAACATCTCCAGCAGCCATTACTTGGTTTACAGTATTCAGTACTTCTGCCATTAACAAATTAATTATGAGATTGCATTATCAGATTTTCACTCTACACAAGGGCCAGAACTGTATACATTTTCCTTGGTATGCAAATATATTTAACCTCTTTTACAGATGATTACAAGTACTAATGGAATAATAATTCCAACTTCAGCTTCTGCATGCTCTGACAAACATTTTTTTCCACACAAGTTTATCCAGCTTTCTTTCTATAGTTACTCCTTATGCACTCTAGACACTGTTAATGATCTCTTCATGTTCAATGTTTTCTTGACCTGTTCTCCATCTTCCGACTTCTTCTAGAGTCCTAGATTCCCAATGCAGTACAAGTTTCACTTCACAGTGTCCTTGACTGAAACTTTCATATCATTCTCCCACATAAAAATCTTCCCAATGAAAACTTTATTTTTTTGTCTAGACAGTGTCACTTTCTCTCTTTCAACTTTCTGCCCAGTAATTATCTGGTGATTTCAGTTACCCAGTTCTCCTCAGCCAACCTACTACAACCTCTTGGTGCATACATAAGGCTCCTACTTCCTTCTTAGGCATCTTACTCTCAGCTACCTTGGTTCAACTTTTACATTCTCTCCCAAGCACCTCAATTCTGCGATTCTTTGAAGAGAGAATGGTAATTGTCTTGCGGCTTTTACCCATCCTGGTGGCAGGAATGAAGGAAAAAAGCATACCTCTGCATGGTTAATATAGTATTGTAATGAGCTTGTGCTACTTGCATACTTGCGAACATCGTCTCACTGTGTTGGGATAGAAATTCAGTGTCTGATGGGCCAGAGCTTTGGCTCTGTAGCTCAGCACTTAACCCAGTGCTTGGGAATACGCAGCTCAGCCTTCAACAGTTTGAAATTACCGAGCACCTGAGACAGAACATTCACATGAGCACTTGTTCTTTAGGACAAGGTAAACTAAAATATGGTGGAAATGTTCAAGGTCAGAGATTTAATTCAGGGGTCATCTAAAAAACTCATTGTAATCCTCTTTTCTTTCCCATTTTGCTCATTAGATGCCACAGAGATTCAAAGGTGTATTTTTCAAAGAACAGATGGGAAGCCTCTGATTCAAAACACAAATGCGCCAAACTACTGTCGTAAAATTGTCATAAGAATTTGCTTAAGCGTAGTGAAAAAAAAAACCAAACTGACACTTCTTTTTTTTCCTTCCATTAATGGTTTGTGTGTCTGTGTTAAAACAAAACTATCAACCTGAAATTCTCAGGGAAAGGTAAGGCTTACAAAAGTGATTAGCTATGAAAGATGCTTTGCTGTTTGACAACAAATATAAAAGATGCTATCAAAATATGAAAAAATAGTTAAACAGGGTTGAAAGAAGTAAAAAAAAAGTAAAGATACATTAAAAAAATAGTGCTTTTCATCATGTTTTTCATTTGTAATGAAATGAGCAAAATGATGTATGCCTTAAACTACCTATCTCCAGAGCTTATTTTTTCTTAAAATATATTACTCCGTACATTAAGGTAAAGATGGATTTTTATCACACGCACTGGTCAAAAACTTTGTGTCATAAGATGAAATAGCATTTGAAAATATTTGAAACACTCATATTCAAAAAATGTTTGAAACATTTGAAAATAATCCATAGCTTATTTTATGTCTTGTAAACAGAAATTTTGGCAAAATAAAGCAAATTAAATCATGTTGCATAGAAACAAAGCTTTTAGTTAGTATACATTTATATAAATATCATTGTTTAGCAATGCAACTAATTATCAATAATAAAAGATGTTTATGCAACTTAACATCAATAGCTATGTGACTTGGAAAATATGAATGAAGTTTTTCACCATAGAATACTCTTTCTGAAAATTCTGTCATATGGATTTCTATTTATTTTGATGGATTTTATTTTTAGTTGACATTCTGTCTTCACTGTAAAGGCTAAACGTGTCACTTTTGTTTCAAATCACCTAATTTAGCCTTTCCATGCAGTGAAACTGTTCATGCTCAGACCAGCCTGGGGGCTCCTTACTGAAGTTTCTTAAGTTTGTCTGTTAATTTGAAACTATTATGTAGTCTTCTCACTGAGGGTTTCTGTCACCATCACATCTCTCCTTGAAATGGAGACAGAATCTTGGTTCTTCTCTTCGGTGCTTAAATAAAAGAAGAATTATTTTAATCTTAACTGTAATCTTTATTCTGATGAATTTTAAACCAGCCTTGAAGTATTTGTGAATTCTAACAAACTTAATATTTATTTTTATATTTATGATGGTAGCTTTGCAACCTAAAGGTGCTCTGATCCAGAAGTTACTCTTTCCCTCTCTCATACATAATTGCATATTACTTTGCATTCATGACAGATTTGAATAAGAATATTTTAGCAAAGTAAGATGAAGAGTAAGGCATATAAGTAGCATTCCCTCTGAGATAAACGAACACACAAATCAGTATGGTTACACAGAAATAAATGCTGTCCAGCCAGTGACCTGTGAAATAAAGTTTGACTAAAGGCTGTGAGATCTTGGAAAAGTGATAGTTCGGCTTAGTTTTACTTATGTGATTTTATTAATAAATCTACCATCAACTGACAACAAACACCATAAAAACAGCAAACAACTTCCTTGCACTTTTCATGGCTAAGATTTCAGTCTGGCCATGACTAAGCTGGAAATTTTCTTAGCTATGTATCAACTCTCAGTTTTCACAGTCTGAAAACTGATAGGAGAAAATCTTAACACAGCTGCAGTAAGATGATGTATTGTGGATTTAGTAATATTCCTTTGGGTGGATTTCATAAAAATAACCACAGAATTCGCAGAATGGTAGGGGCTGGAAGGTATCTCTAGAGATCAGCCAGTCCAACCTCACTGCTCAATCAGGTTCATCTTGATCAGGCCACACAGGAACATGTCCATGAGGGTTTGAAAACTTCCAGATTAGGAGACTCCACAGTCTCCCTGGGCAGCCTGTGCCAGGGCTCCCTCACTCTCACAGGAAAGAAGTTTCTCCTCTAGTTTTCTGTTCAAATCCTAAAAAATGCCCTTCTCTGAACACCATGATACGTTTAATATATCAGGCAACAGAGAAATTCAACAGTAAAAATCAATAAGTCATAATATTTTTATAGAAATACATTCACAGATGGTAGGCTTTAAGAATCATTCATTTTTCAAAAATTGAATTACATTCTTTTTTATGTGCAATAGAAAAATTATAATAAACAGCTTATTATAGTATAAATCTGTTTCAGCTGTATTTACACAACTTGACATTGACAGTTTTTATTATCTTATTTTAGAATTGAAACAGTATTTGC
This sequence comes from Urocolius indicus, assembly GCA_013401255.1. Lineage (NCBI taxonomy): Eukaryota > Metazoa > Chordata > Aves > Coliiformes > Coliidae > Urocolius > Urocolius indicus. Next base: position 187,501 of record WBNH01011344.1, on the reverse strand, counting down.
AATGGCAGCTCCGCTATCTAATATATTCCACCTTTTTTTTTTCTTACCTGTGCACAACAGAGAGTTAAACTAAAAAATATTATGACATTTGCAATAAATGTTTTCAAGGGAAATAAATACCTATAGGACAGATATTAAAAGTAAATTGTAAATGTGGGGGAGAGAAACATTCAGTGTGAGTGTTAATTCAAGTGAAATTTTCATTGAAAAATGTGTATTACTGCTGTACTTGGGATAAATGATACAGATGGATTTATGTAATCTACCAGTGTAACATTGTAAATTTACTTTTAAGAGTCTGAAAATTGTGTAAGCAGGGGGAAAAAGGAGGTGTGATAAAATCATAAGTGTTTCCTTCATCACTGCTGAAACTCTAATTTTCTTGCTTATTGCTTGAGTTGATAAAACAAATAAAAGAAGGAATCTAGGAGAGAATTCGTTAATATGCAAAGTGAATTCCAAAGTTCTATCCCGCTGGTATTTTTATGGAAAACCTGACTAGATGCTACACATGCAACAGAAAAATCTGCATTTAGATGGAAATATTATGAGATGCATGATATGGTACAAAGTAAGTCTTTTAATGGAGAGAGCAAGTGTTGCATTATATGGTTGAGTGGAAAGACAGCATGCATACAAGCTTTTATGTCCAGCTGCCTCAATTTGCCCAAAAGAGCTCACTTTATTTGAATCTGAGCCTAATATAGAGAGAAAAAATCCCACAAAAATCCAGTAGAGAAATTATTAGTTATTTTATCAAGTAAAATATTTAAGACCTGCCTGAGTTACCACTGTAAGTAACGATGTTTTGGGTTTGCATGGTAATTTTTGCATGGGAAGTTTTCTTAAATGTTTTACAATTGAGAATTAATCAAGACTTTCATTATTGTGTCTGTTTCCTAGATAAAGAGATGTTATCATGTTTAAATTTATACTCATAGGTTTTAACAATTATTTTAAAGTCATTGCAGTAGCTGATTGAATTTGAACATGCCCTTAGAGACATTAATTATTATTGGGTTTTGTTAATACAATAAATATCACAAATTTTACAAAATGTAAAATTAGTGGAAAAACTACGATTTATCACTATGAGTTATTAAAAGAAAATGAAATAATTTAAAAAAAAGTACACAATATAAGAAGTTAAATTTTGTTATGTATGGTAGATAAAATACAAAAATGTTGAGAATTGTTTCCTGAATAGTCATAATATTTTATTGATTAAAACTAATGAAAGTGACTGTTACCAGAGATCATATAATACCTGAGGAACTAGTATTTTTAAGCTCTCAAATAATATCACCGTTGTGATGACGTGGAACCAACATTATTACTCATGTCAGTGGATGGAGATTCTTGATCTAAGCAGGAATTTTACCCACAATTATATCTTCTTCAAGAAAATGTTAAGAGGACAGATGAAACTGGAGCACCAATAAATAAAACAAATATATTGTAATAACAGGACAATATCGAAAACAATTAACTTTTCTTTGGCAATTTATTTCAGGCAGCACTTTTACATGTGTATTTGCACAAGTTACTTGGGTGTTTAAAAAGAAAAAATGGCCAGATAGGATTCTTACACTGAAAGAATTAGTACCCTAGTTTGTAATTTCCTTTGTGATGCTAAAACAGCTTTTACAACATGACTCTCCTCCTGACTGTACTGTGTGGTCTGTAGAATGATGATGCTGGTGGTAGTGATGATGATGGAGTGCACTGTCACCAGCTTACTAATGCTTCCTTTAAAATCTCTGCCAGGAGGGGAGACAAAGCTAAAAAAATCTAGAAAGATTGTTATAAAATATAGTTATTTGCATATTGGATATTTTAAAATTTTAAAGCAACCTTTTAATGTATATTTGAGTCTCTCTCTCCATGTTACACTTTATTTTTTAATATAAATTCATTAAAGCAAAGGAAAAGTTCCAATGAATCCTTCTTAACTACAAAATAGCACCCAACCACACTAGTTATTCTAGTTCTAATACAATGGAAACATTAACAGGACTAATAATATCAATAAATCTCTGTGTAATCATTTATAATTCTGTATTATTTTGGGGAGGACAGAGCAGTGTAATCCCGTCATACTTCCAGAAAAATGGAGACGCTAGCTCTATTTTGACAGGCACAATGGTATCTGGTTTATTCCGTAGTCTTGCTTCTATACTTATTGATGCTTAACCCATGAATGCCCTTGGGTATATATGCCAGATTTTCCCCTCATGTTACCATTCTGCTGACTGCAATAACATTGCAAAGGAGATACATTTTCTCTCATAATTTTAATCGAAATGACAAAGAGAGGCCTTAGGATGTTTCTGCATGTCCTAGTGTTCTTTCTATAACATTTAAAATAATGGAGACAAAGTAAATGGCATGGCCTCAGGCATGCTGACGGAGCTCTGACTCTCTGGGGGTTAATGGATGACCGTTTTTAGTTGAGTAATCAAATATAATACTGTACTGAAGAACTCCTATAAAGGCACATACATGCAGACTAATGGCTGTTACTCCAATATGCTTTCAACCTTGAAGACACTTTAAAGACATTGCTTGTCATTTCAACATTATATTGTAGCCATCTAAAAAATACATTTCACTTTTCTTTTATATGGTTTGGTGAAACAGACAACAATTGACTTTTTTGTTTTTTTCTGATTCAAACAAAAAGCTGCTCTAATAAAATCTTCAAATGTAGTGCTGCTGTCAAAAAAGGCAGAGCATTAGTAACCAGAAGAATAACCTCAAAGACCACAGGGACACTAATATGAAAGACAATACAGATTCATAATTTAAAAAAATATATTTTGTCCTATTTGCTGAGAAATAAATTAATCTGTATTTTTTTAATTGAATTCTGTTGAAAAAAAATTAGCTAGGTACCAGGTAGGAATTTCTTGGACATGAAGCTCAGAGGAGAGGGGTGGAAGAAAAACATCAACATTTTTAGATTTGTTCTCCATCTAAAGAGAAGAATCAGGTAGGGAATGTAGTTTCTGCATTTACACTTCTTTTACCACAGGCTATTGAAACATAGATCTTTCACAAATTTTAAATTTTGTTTACTGGATATTTTAAAGATTTTAATTTATTTCTTTCCTTATTTTAACAATTAAATATTATTTTTTTTAAATAATCTTATCTGCTTCCTGTTTTTCCAGTACCTTCTCCATAGTGAGTGACTGAAGTCCTTGAATCCAGCAAGTTACACTTGGTAAGATGTAACTAGCCAGATTTCCTTTTGCTCTTCTAGCTGTGTAAAGTACATCAATGCAATGGTAACTAAAGCATCTTAGTGCAGCAGATCCTGTATGTTCCATGACATACAAAAGTCTTCTTTTTTTTTAGATTTTTTTTTTTTAAAATGTTGTTTGATATAAATTCTTTTTCAGTAATGTTATGCTAGTTTAACAAGAACTGAATTATATGTCTACATAAGCCATAGCTGCTGTCCTGATGTGGTATACATCTTGCTACAAAAATGGGTGGGAAAGTGGTTTTGATGCTGTTCCTATGTGATGCCAAACTGCAATGCACAACATGAGTTTTGATATGCAAAGGAGGTCAAGGAGAGGGCTGAAGTTAGGCAGCCCTTCTCCCAGTAAAAGTATGAAGATATGACAGACAACAGGAATCTCCCCGTGCTCAGTATCACGGTACAAAATACATTTCTGCAGCTGTCATCAGTTATATATATGCATATTTCCAGGACAGTTATATTTCAACTTGCAGGCAGCAGTTAATGAAGTTAGAAAAGAATCATTTAGCTTTTAGCAATTCAATGCTAGAGATATTCTTTGGCTCTTGTGGAAAAGTGAAATGCAAGACATAGACAGGCAGAAATTAAACACACACATGTTGACTCTAGGAGAAAAATATGAAAGATGTGAGAAATGGAACAGATCAGCCAGCTTTAATAATATAGGCATTTTTAGCAGAGCAATCTGTCTTCTTACTTACACCACTGAAGATTTATATCATTCAGGTGAATAATTTCAGACTTTTGCTGCTTCTCCAGATAAACACTCTAACAGAAGAAACGGTTCAAAATCTGTTTTAGTTAAAGGAACCAAATGAGAGCGTCCCTTAGATTTGGAGTAAGAATCCAAAATGAAATTAAATTCCCATAATCAGATTTCTGGGAGTCTGTTATATTGAGACCTTCTAGTATGTTTCATTATCTCTGTGATCTAGTATGAAATACCTCTTAAATTTTGAGGGTTATTGGTGCTGAAGAAAGATTTTTGGTACAATGCAATAAGATGCTCCATTAAACTCAGTCACTAAACCTATATCATTATATTTCTAAATAGAGAAATTCAATAATAATTGAGACTCAGAAACTCAACATTCTTTGATGGATTAATGACTGATAATTTTTCAAGTTGATATTGGCAGTCTAAGACTAGAGAAGTGCAGTATTATTATTCATTTTCACAATCTGTCATTATAAACCTAGGAAAACTTGCTTTCCTTTCTTCTATTTAATAGGCTGTAAGGTATTGACCAGGACTTACAGCCTGCTCATTTCCATGATTGATATATTTCTGTTAAATAGCTTTTTTTTTTTTTTTTTTTTTTGTTCTGCAGTTGGTGTTGCAGTTTTGAATGCTTTGGAAAGAAACTTGACATTTCATAAACCCATCAGCTCAATTTCTGGGTTGAATGAAAGTCAGAATTTGCAGTTGTGATAGAGGGGAGACTGTGCCCACAAAGCAAAATATAGCTTTATTTTTTTAATGCCAGGAAGTGAAATTAAATGATTTAAAAATATTTTATTCTAAGTAATGACATATTACTGATCTCCAACAATATTAAGTCAATTTGTTTTCTGTAAGGGAATATGTGGAAAAGCATATTTAAACACTATCGTGGTTACATTTTTCTAGCTTTTTTAATATCTGGCAAAATATTTAGATACTAATATAAAGTTAGACATATGCGAATTCAGAGGATGACGTGTGTTTCCCTAAGTACTTGGGGACATTTATTTTTACTATAAAACCCAAAATTACAGTCTCCTTCAAAAGTATTTGAATCACTGCTGAGGGTAAAGACATTTGATTGCACTTGGTTAGTGCCTTGTTGAATGAATGATTCTTCATATAGTTTGATTTTCTCTTGCTTTTCTAAAGAAATATAAATGAAATCAATTTCTTTTCCTTGTGAAAATGGTTCTGAGTGTCAAATAAGGTTATCTAACCTCTTTGTTAAAACAGGTGAATTCTTCCAGACCTGAAAATTGTAAAGATCTTTTCTCTGGTTCCATCTTTAGTATATAGGATAATGCAATAACACTTGGTTTTCACTTAAGGAATCATCAAGGCCAAATCAAGTCAGCAATGTACCCTCGTGGCCAAGAAGGCCAATGTCATCCTGGAGTGCATTAAGAAGAGTGTAACCAGCACATCAAGGGAGGTTCTCCTCCCCTTCTACTCTGCTCTAGGGAGGCCTCAATGGAGTACTGTGTCCAGTTCTAGGCTCTCCAGTTCAAGAGTGACAGGCAGATTCTGGAGAGAGTCCGGCAGACGACCACCAAGATGATCAGGGGACTGGAGTATTTCTCTAATGAGGAAAGGCTGTGAGACCTGGGGTTGTTTAGCCTGAACAGAAGATTGAGAGGGGATCTTATCAATGCTTAGATGTACCTAAAAATCAAGTGTTCAGAGGATGGGACAAATCCTTTTTCTTTAGTGCCCAGTCACAGGACAAGGAGTAAGGGACACAAGTTGGAACACAGGAAGTTTCACTTGAATGTGAGGAGAAACTTCTTTCCTGTGAGGGTGACAGAGCCCTGGCACAGGCTGCCCAGGGAGGTTGTGGAGTCTCCTTTTCTGGAGGTTTTCTAAACCCACTTAAATGTGCTCCTGTGTGACCCGATCTAGGTGAACCTGCTTTAGCAGGATGGTTGGACTAGATGATCTCTAGAGGTCTCTTCCAACCTCTACCATTCTGTAATTCTCTAAGATTTCATTGCAAACCTTGAAGCATTAGATATACATATATGCAGATGTATGTATATTTGTATATGTTTGTATGTGTATGTGTTACATGCTACAGAAATATTAATAATTTTACAAGCCTTTTTGGAGGAGTTTTTTTTTAAGATTTATAACACTTGTTTAAATTTAAAAGTAATATTTACGTATGAGCAAAAATCTTAAACCTCTGCTAACTGATCTCTACTATGGACTCAAATTAATGGAAAAAACTTACTATTGAAAAGTAGCTTTGAAAAGAGAGTAAATCCTCATTCCCCTAATTTTCACTAGTTCCTTGTTTAGCATTGAACAAGTAATTTCAACTTATTAGAGTTTATTGCCTTAAAATAAAATAAGTAAAACAATACTGACAAAATTCAACAGCTGCAGAATTAATATTTGCATTTTATCTCTGAGTGCTTTTTTGTGTGATACTTCAACTTCTTTCACTAGCCTATGATACAGTAACAGGATTGCAGATATGTCCTATTTATTTCAAATATATCTTGTGTTCTTTTATTCCTTGAAATATTGTGTGTTTTTATCATTCTATGATCTGTTTACATGGTGTAGAAAAGATTTCACAGAAAATCTGTCCAAGACTATTAACACTAATGAAGCTTCATATGGTCAAGATATGAGTATTACACGACTGATGGAATTAAAATTATTAGATCTGATGAGGAGATCAGTATGTGTGGATACCATTACATATGTATTAGATTGCAGTGTGTAATTATGGATCTATAATGAACCATGGATCTGTATGTGCATAACACAGGTCTATAAATCTTTTAATAACTCATCTGAAATTTTGGAAATTCTTAAGTTAAATGTTTCTACTTAGCCATTACAATAACTTTTTGTGTGTGTTTAAACAGTGAATTATTCTTCAATTAAGAAAATATATTTTAAAACATTGTAAAAATACGAAAGACATTTCTGTTTTTTGGAAGAGTGAAAATCAACAGTACCATATTAGCTAAGCACTGTAAATAATTGCTTGATATAGTCCCTATTCCCATCTTTTAAACCACATTTCACTTCTTAAAACTGTGAAAAGTGCATATACTTTTCAATCACATTTAATTAGTCATCCTGCATTAATTTTCCAGTAATTTACATGCATATTCTTCATTTCCTACTTTCTTAAAAAAAAGGTCACATTTCTTCACTTTAGATGAATAAATATGCTGAAAGAGTTTGAGTTTTACTGGTTTAGTAAGATAAAGATAAAATCAATAAAATTTGGCACATAATTAAGTAGTTCACTAATTCACTACCTCATATGTTGGAAAAAATGGACTTGAAAACTGCATATACATCAGTTCCCTGGGCAAGCTTTTCTTTGCAGCACAAATCTAATTTAAACTCAATTTGTATCCAGATGTAATCAAACAAAAATTTAGTTTCTCCTACATCATTTCTCTTCAAACCTTACTCAATACCCTCTGCGGACTGAAAGATTTAGAGTAGCACTTATTTGTTTTGAACTTTACTAATCTATTTATTTTTAAACAAATTTCTTTATAAAGCGTGCTATATCTACTTCAGATCTACTTTCTTTGACCTATCCTGTTCTGGGCTCTACCCAACAGGTAAAAAAAAGGTGAGTTTTTTTTCTGTGCTTTTTTTTTTTTTTTAACCCCATATGATCTTCCCATCATTCTCTTTTAGACATGGATTCTCCTTACACAAGATAATTTCTATCCTATCAACAGAATTACCCATATGAATACATATACATCATAGATCTACCAAGATGTGCTAACAGTTTAAACTTTTTCTACAGGACATTTTAAAATAATTTTAGGAATTTTTAGCATGAGTTTTGAATTTATTTATAGAATCATAGAATCATTTTGGTTGTTAAAGACTTTTAATGTCATCGTCCAACCACTAATCTAACACTGCCAAGCCCATCACTAAACTAAACCATATCCCTCAGTACCTCATCTACTTACCCTTTAAATATCTCCTGGAAAGGTGACTCCACTGACTCCCTTGGCAGCCCCTTTCAGTGCTTAACAATCCTCTTGGTAAAGTTCTCTTATTCTTCTGACGTAGATATGCAAACTAAAGAAATGTAATGAATGCTGAAGCAAATGTAAGAAAAAATGCATTTTGGCAATTATATTGACTATTTTCTTATTTACATAAAATAATACATAATTTCTTGCTGTGAAAGCTTATGATCAATATTTAGATCCGTTTAACTGGACTCCAATCAATTAAGATTTCTGAAGAAAAGTGAAAATGAAAAAGACAAGCTAAAGATCAAGGCAGTTCAGAGGGAAAACTCATATTTATTTGATTAATTCAAGCACTGTAGATGCATGCTGCTTAGTTTTTGGATAGATCATCTATTGGAAGACATGAAGGATTTAATGCCTTTGTTATTCACCTTCCCTCCAAGTTAATCATGAAAGATATTTCTTTTGTTTTGAACTTCATGAACTTCTCTGTTTCATTTAAGTTAAAGTGCCCAAAGGATAACCTGTCTTTAATCTCTTGGTATTTTGTTGTAGAAATGTCTTACCCATATTGGTCTAAGAGTGGGTGTGTATGATAAGTAGTAAGAGTAATCATCTCTATGAAATTGTTTTGAGGTATGAAGACGGATCACTCTTCCTTCTAGTCTTTTGTCATTTCCTCATTTTGATTTCAAAACTCCAGCTTCCTAGCAAATCTAATTTCAAACATGAAATTTCTGTCACTTCATGTATAGTTAGAATACGGGCTAGATTGTTGTTTTACAAAAGGGGAAGATAAAAACAAAAAACTAATTAAAAAATTGCTAGGATAATCATCTCTCTACTTTTCTGAGAGAAACCAAGATAGTTGGCTTTCATGGGAAAAGTCTAAGAACTTCAGAAATTAGGTCAATGCTCTGTATTGCCTGAAAAACCCAACTGATGTCTTAGACTAACAGTGATCTCAGATTTTCTGCACTTGACTACCAGAAATAAAGATTTCTAGTGTCAGCCTTGTAATTTCAGTTGATTACTTGCTTTGTTCATTTGATGATTTGATAATTTCACATATTGATTTCTTGATTCATTCTTAATTATGACCTTGATTGCATCATTGTATCATTTCATCTTTAATTAGCTTTGTAAAGTTGTCATAAATTAGTTCAGTAGAATGCTTGCTGAAGTATATAGTTGCTTACTCGTCTTTTAAAAAAAATATCCATTAAAATTACAGACTTTGCATTTATTCAGTTGAATTATACCTTATGTCATGAACTCTGAAATAAAGTTAATTTTGATTAAGAAATTAGCAAACCCATTTTCCTGTGCTTGTAAATCTTCTAACATGGGTTATGTTAAGCAGGGTAATAATTTCCAGAAAATCTTGGAAATTGCAATAATATCTGTATTCTTCTGATTAAAGTAATATTAAAATGTTACAGCATTGAATAAGCAAAGATACCATTTCTCAAGTTTCAAAAAACATCCAAGAAAGGGACTATAATCCATTTGTTGCCAATTCTGATTTAGGATCCTGCCAGGTGTCATCAAACCACCTATTATTTATTACTTTTTTTAATTCTACGACTCTGAATAATATAAATTGTTATTTCCTAGTTTTCCAAAGCTGCTGTGGAAATGCTGCTTCAGTGCAACTGCGATTTCTTCTCCCACAGGCATCAGAGGCAGATCTTTTCTGTAGAATCCTTCAGGTATTTTAAGAAGAATCAGTTATAAAAATATAATCAAACACAAAATGCTCAGTGAATGTGGCAACAGCAATGACATTTCAAAAAGAAAGATACACTTTTAAGAATATATTTGAATAAAGAAAAATGTTTCTTTTTAGTCTATTTGCAAAAAAATGTATTTTATAATTTAATTTAATATTCAATTTTTTAGGTAAAATATGAATAAAACATATATATAATTGTATTTTAAGACATACTAATCTCTTCTTCCTTTCACAAATAACAAATCACTTAGGATATTTGAAGATTAAAGCTACATTGCAAATACAGAGCACTAATATTTTTTATTTCCAGTTATTCAATTTATCTAATATCAACATAAAAATGTCTAATATCAAATGATCATAATTTCTTGTGGGCAAGATTGATCAATTTTGGAAAGTGTAATTGCAAGTGGAGAAACTTTCAATACTTTCTAAATAGAAAGGTAAAATCCCACTTCCTCTATGCTTCCTGTGATATAATTTTTATAATGGTTTTCCTTGCAGATGTGTACTATAAAATAATTGGGTTTCCTCAATGCTTTGGACCTGTTAATTGTTTCACAATAAAGTATTACTAAATTTGATCCTATTTCATAATACATGAAAAAAAAGAAAGTTGATTGTGAAAAATGACATTACAAACTTCCAGTGTAGAACAAGTCTTCATAATGAATGGCAGGGGTAAAATGGAATGAAATTTCTGCTCAGAATGAGCATTATAGACAAGATAAATACGTAAAGATATACTTTGTTTAAATTAGCTAGTTTTTCTTTACTTTAATAAATGCCTTTGCCTGCATTTCTTAACTTGTAAATATTTTCCAGTGTGTTAGAAATGACTAGACTATTAATTTTGACATTACTATCATGAGATCCAAGAGCTCAGGTCATCAATGGTTCAGCAATGCTTTTTCTACTTACTTAATAGGTAATGATTTCATAATGGGCTTCCCTGTCCTCAGTCAAGCTTTTCAGAAATTACTTTTCACATGGATCTCTTTGCAATGCATGTCACATTATCCATTTAACCTTCACAGAATCAGAAGGGTTTAAGTATTTCATTAGTGACGTCGTTGTCTGCAAAGCGTTATTTCTGTCAAAAGCCAAATCTAAATTTTCTTTTTAAAGAAAGGAGTATTGTCACAAATTGCAGGTTGACACTTATTCTAAAGTTCCAGAACTGGATTTTGGGCTACTTGTCGTGGTTTGGCCCAGCTAGCACAGCAGCACCACGACAGTCTCTCGCTCGGTGCCCCCATTCACCCTCACCTTTGTTAGGATGGTAGAAGCCACAGCAAAATGGGAGTAAAAAGATAAGCAAGGTTGTTGTGGATTAAGACAAGGACAGGGATGGCTCACTGCCAATTACAGTTCCGGGCAAAACAAACTCCAGTACTCGACTTAGAGAGGAAAGTAGGAAAGTTTATTCTACAAGAAAGAGAACGGAATAAAAGCAAAACGGGAGTAGGATGATGAGAAAATTACAACCAACACTTTAAGATCTCCCTCCCCCATCCCTCCTTTCTTCC